>CM069905.1:41029683-41121984 GCA_036172215.1 Camellia granthamiana
AATTGCAAGTTTATAAAGTTTTATTTGATATAACTTATTTCAATGGTTAGAATTAAATTTAAAAAAAAAAAAAAAAAAAAACTAATCTATCCCAAAAACTTTCATTACCCAATCCAGCTTAAAAAAATTGATCAATCCTTTATGTCTTTACAATTTTATCAAACTTAAGTGAAAAAAGAGTTGTTAGAAAATAAATTTTAAAAAAAAATGATTAATTCCTCATTTGATAAATTGTTTTGTAACAAAGTTTGATGAATAAATTGAATTTTATTTTTATTAAATTTTTTATGAGATTTAAATTTGAGAAAAGATTTAATAAAGGATAAATTACATTTTACATCCTTTATGTTTGGCCATATTCTCACTTTTGATCTTAAAAGGTTTTTTTTTTTTTTTTTTTTTTCACTTTGGTCTTTCACGTTTTAATCTTTTTTTCAATTTACTCCCAAAGCTAATTTATGTACAAAATTAGACCCAAAAAAAAAAAAGAGTAAGTTACACTTTGCCCCGTAGTATTTTGTCATTTTTTCACTTTGGCCTTTCATGTTTCAAATGTTTCCCAAATTACTCTTAAAACTAACTTTTGTTCAAATTAGTTAGAAAATATCATATTAACTGTCACATTACATAAAAATTGTATTATTAAATTTGGGATTTGAATTGGTGTCAGAGTTATACATATTTTTATGTTATGTGGCTAATGTGTCATTTTTTGTCTAATTTTGGGCATAGGTTAGTTTTTGGAGTAAATTGAAAAAATCTTGAAATATGAAAGACCAAAGTGATATAAAATAAAAATAAAAAAAAAATAGTAAGGGCCAAAATGAAAAAATAACCAAACATAAAGGGGCAATAATTTACCCTTGAATAAATAATTAGAGATGGGATAAATTATACACTTCTTAAGAATTGTTTAAAATACGAATTGACATCTGTGATTTAAAAAATTACAATTGTCCTTTAGTCAGAATTTTTTTATTTAACAGAATTAATTGAAAATTAAAATTTATAACTACCCTCCTATACAATAATAAACTTACATAAATTATTAATTGAAATATATTTCTGACATAATTAAAAACTATTGAGTTAGTGATTTATTAATAAGAGAGACTATTTGTTATGAAATTAATCGTAAAATGTGAAATATAATTTTTTAAACTATATAAGATAAATCGTATTTTAAGGTCTCGTTTGACAACTTAATATTTTAGCTTAGGCCTTTAAAAATATTGTTAAAAGTCATCTTCTAACATTTAACCTATTTTGGCTCGTATCATCTCTCTGCTTTTTTATACGTTTTTTTAAAAAAAGCCAAAAAAAATTAAAAAGTCAGGTTTTAACCAACTTCTCAAAACAACCCTTAAAAGTTAAAATGTCACTAAAAAAATTATGGGCAAATTATACTAATGGTCCCTATAGTTTGGGTTTATATCACTTTGGTCACTAACTTTTCAATTGTGACACATTTAACCATGAATTTTGAATCTTGTTCCAAATAAAGACAATTAAAGATACCATTACTTAATTTTAAGGGTAAAATCATCAATTTGATAAAATATAAACTAATTTGACAAAAGTAAATGTTAATTTTTTTTAAAATTTTTAAAAGTTATTTCTATCCATTAAAAATAAAATTATGTAAAATTGATAAATCTCTTAGACATTTATTTATTTATTTATTTATCAAATTAATTTTTATTGTGTGTCTGAATAATGATCATGTAATGGATGATTGTTTTTATTTTCATTAAATTAGTTTCTATTTTTTCAAAAGTCAAATATGACGGCAACTTTGATATCATTATTAAATCAATCCATTAAATCAAAAAATCCAAAACTAAAAAGATTTCATATATTAAATATAGAATAATGCTTGGGACCCCCTTTTGGGGGTCACCCCCTCACCCCCCCTTGCCACGTGGCGGGGAGTGATTGGAGGTGCAGGAAAAAAAAGAAAAAGAAAAAGTAACCAAAGAGAGAGAGGGGGGGTCAAAGGGGGTGGAGGGAAAATGGGGGATGAATCATTGTTGTTAAATATATGGATTACTTATTAAAATCCTAACAACCACCCATTACATGATTATCATCTAAACACATAATAAAAATTAATTTGGTAAAAATAAATAAATATCTAAAAGATTTATTAGTTTTACATAATTTTATATTTGGTTTGTAGAAATAATTTTAAAAATTAAAAAATATTTTTTTGACATTTATTTTTATCAAATTAGTTTATATTTTATTAAATTAACAATTTTATCCTTGAAATTAAGCAATAGTATTTCAATTGTCTTTATTTGGAACAAGATTCAAAATTTAGGATAAAATATATCACAATTGAAAAGTCAAGGACCAAAGTGATACGAGTCCCAAACTGTAGAGACTGTTAGTGTAATTTGTCCAAAAATTAAAAAGTCAACGACCTATATAAAAAGTTAAAAATTCATTTTTTCTTTACTCTTTATATATTTTTCATAAAAAATTAAAAATGCATTCCAAAATATACTTTTATCTCATATTTCAATTAAAAAAATTAAAAATTAGTAAAATAATATATTATCAACCCAGACCTAAGTAATCTCAATGTACTTGTAATTTGCCCCTAGAGGTTGGATATGCATAGTAGCAATAAAATACTATACATCAACATCGTGAATCATCATCATCACCCATCATTCTCTCTCTCTTTCACATACACACGCGCACACACCCAATCTCCCCCCTCTCTCCCTCTTTCTCTCTCAGTAGCTCGCGCACTCACTGAATTCACTCACACCCCCACAATCATCTCTGCTTCACTCCAGAGAAGAGACCAAAAATGGCTACTTGTTCCAATTCCCATTTTACCCCTCTCACATTCCTCTATTTCCTTCTCTTCACTTCCACTTGTCCCTCCATTTCATCAGCCCTCAACATCACCAATCTCCTCTCCTCCTACCCCGATCTGTCCTCCTTCTCCAACCTCCTCACCACCACCTCCGTCGCCACCGATCTGACCCACCGCTCCTCCCTCACCCTCCTTGTCGTCCCCAACTCCTTCCTCCTCTCCTCCGATCTGACCCACCACCCCTCCACCACCTCCATCCCCGACATCCTCCGCTACCACGTCCTCCTCGAATTCCTCTCTTGGTCCGACTTCCTCCACATTCCCCCCTCTGGCAAACTCATCACCACTCTCTACCAGACCACCGGCCGCGCCACCAACAACTTCGGCTCCCTCAACATCACCCACGACCCCACCACCAACACCATCCAAGTCCGCTCCCCCTCCTCCACCTCCTCCGCCGCTAACGCCACCGTACTCTCTCTCATCAAGACCCTTCCCTACAATATCAGCATCTTCTCTGTCAATTCACTCCTAATCCCATCTGGGTTCGATCTAATGGCCTCCGAGACTCGTCCCCCATTGGGTCTCAACATCACCAAAGCCCTCATCGATGGCCACAACTTCAACGTCGCTGCTTCCATCCTCGCCGCCTCCGGCGTCGCCGACGAGTTCGCTCAGGACGAAGGCGGCGCCGGAATCACCCTCTTCGTCCCTACCGACGACGCGTTTTCCGATCTCCCTGCGACGGCGAGTTTCCAGTCGCTTCCCGCCGATGAGAAAGCCACGGTGCTGAGATTTCACGTTCTCCACTCGTACTACCCTCTCGGCTCCCTCGAATCGATTGTGAACCCGGTTCAACCCACCTTGGCCACGGAGGACATGGGTGCCGGACGGTTCACACTGAACATTTCTAGGGTTAATGGGTCGGTGGCGATCGATACAGGAATCGTTCAGGCTTCGGTGACACAGACTGTGTTTGATCAAAACCCGGTTGCGATTTTTGGGGTTTCGAGAGTTTTGTTGCCGAGAGAGATATTTGGGAAGAACCCAATCGTTGATATTGCCGCTGGTGGCGCTCAGCCGCCTGATGTTTCATTATCGCCGGAGAATTCGCCGGAATTGTATGGGCCACCGAGTCATTTGTTATCGCCGCGGGGTCAAGAAATCCGATCCGAAGCGGCCGGGAATGGCGTACAGAGATTCGGTCTTGCTCTTTGTTGTATAGCATTGTATCTATAGGTACGAGATTGATCATTTCTCACCATCATTATTAATTTTTTCTTCCTTTTGTTTCTGAGTTTGTTTGTGTATTTTTGTGATTGATTATCATACGAGTAATTGAATTTGGGGGCTACAAAATTAGCCCTTTTTATTATTTTTTTCTTGTTTTTTTTTTCTCTTCTTCTGATGATATTCATTGTGTTGATTTTGAAATAATTTAGATGAAAGAGGACCAATTTTGCTTGTAGATTTGCATTTTGTTGTTGTAAAAAGATTGAATTTTGATCAATGTTATCAACTCAATTGTGGATTTTGAAGAAGTATATATTTGGGGTTTCTTTCTAGTGCTTGTCGTCTAATTCTTTCCTATGCAGCAACTGAAATAATGGTTTCTTGGCAAACTATAGTTCGTGGTTATAGTTTTCCAATTGTATCAATCAATTTCATCTTTATAGTTGTAATTGCATTAAATTTATTCTTGAATTTGTTTTTGTTTTTTTTTTTTTTTTTAACAAAGAAATGCCAAAAGGCTACAAAGCATCTTGAATTTGTACTATTGTGCTATTTTTAGTTCAATTGATAGTGATGTGTTAGTAATCAAACCAAAATTAAGGGTAAAATAATCAATTTACTCTCTTTAAAGTGGTTTGAGTGGTTAGTTCAATAGATGATTTTGCTCTCAATTTTTATCTAATTTCTTGACAGTTGAATTAAATTGACATAATTATACCAAAATTTCCTCACCTATCAATGAATATTTTTTACTTATCTATAAATTGGGATATATTAACCCATTCAATTATGAAAACGCACCAATATACCATTTCAAATGTGGTTTGGATGGGTAAAAATATATGTTTTCACAGATAAAATAGTCAAAATGTACATATTTATAAATGGAAAAATATGAAAACGTACCAATATACCATTTCAAATGTGGTTTGGATGGGTAAAAATATATGTTTTTACAGATAAAATGGTCAGAATGTACAGATTCATAAATGAAAATATAAAGTGATATTAATTAGTAGCCAAGAATTAATAGACAAAATTGATAGAATTGGTACTGTAAGAACCAAGTTGAAATGAGATAAATTAGAAAGATGACCTGATTGGGGAAATTTTAGTCTAGGTGAAGTCTCAATCACCCTAGTGAAATTGTGTATTTGGTTTATATTTTGAGATAAATTTTTTTAAAAAAAAATTAGAGAGAAAATTTAAAAATTATTTTGGTTTGTTTGGTTGTATATTTTGAAAATAGTTTTAGAGTTTGGGATAATTTGATATTTTGTTGTAATTGAGTAGATGTGTGTGAGAGAAAAAATGATTGAGAATGAGAGAGGAAAGAGAAAAAGTGATTGATTGATATGTAATAGAAAGATAAGTAATTTTGAAATTATTTTTTGAAAAAATTTATAACCAAAATTATTTTTAAAAAATTTCTTCTAAAAATATGTTTTAAAATACAAAGCAAACACACCCAACTCTAACATTCTAACATTCATCTAAAAATTATAACATAGATTCAGAAGACAACATCACCAATTGGCCGAGTGTGTTGTGATCACCAATTGGCCGGTCATTGAGTGTGTTGTGATTTGTTTACTATTGCTCTTATTTTGTAAACCAGGTAAGTATGTAGCTTGAGCGCACAAATATAGTATTCTTAAAGCATGATAATTTACATATCGTTTCAAAGCTTACAACTCAGGCCTTGTTTGGGAAGACTAAATAAGTGCACTTTTTGTCTTTTTGGACAAAAAAATTGAGGTTGAAAATATGGATGTTTGGGTTAACTTTTTGACTTTTTATGGAAAAATGTGTAATAAAAAATTGTGAAAATTGGTTTTTAGAGGAAAATTTGAATTGGGAGTTGTGCAGCCGTAATTGTTGACTTTTGGTGAATAGTGATAACTTTTTAACTTTTTGAGTAACTTTTTGGCTTTTTGGCTTTTTGGGGTATTCCCAAACTAAATTCATAAAATAGCTGATTTCTAAGCTTGATTTTGAAAAATTGGGACAAAAGAAATGTTGGACCAATCTTCTATGTACAAAAAATAAATTGAAATTAAATCAAACAAATAAAATAAGTAACCTATCGAATTTATTTTACCGAACCGAATAAATATTTAAAGATCAAGTCGAGTGTGTGACACTCTATCCTTAAGACAGATTCGCCCTGTTACGGTGCTTACGATTAAGTGGCATCTATCTCTCAGGATATAATGATATTTACAAATTGTAGTAGCACTTCAAACAATTTGTTCGGCGAACAAAACATGTGTTCTAAACTCTCTGAATTTTTCCTTAAAAAATAAAATGAAGAATAATGCAAACAGATAAAAATCTGGACAATAAGAAAATAAAATTTTTAGACTGTTTTTCCCCGAACAGAACACTGCTGGAAAATGTTGGTATATATAGGCAAACTGCAGACCTGAACAGGTACATAAATGAAGTGAACAGGTGCATATTCAAACTGTACAGATGCAGTTTAAAATTCAAATAGATCTGCAAATTGTTTGGCAGTTTTAAACTGCTCGGAACTGCTGGTAGTTTAATAACTGTAAAAACAATTGAATCTGTTAGGAAATTTCGGACTAAAGGAGATAAAAATGGACAGAAAATTAATTCAATTTTTGACACAAAATTTGAATTTGATTTCACTAAAAATTCAAATAAATTTGTCTAAAAAATTAATATAAGAACCGACTCGACCCACAACTGCGCTCGACATGGCTCGGCTCGGCCGGCCAGTCGGACGGCGGCGGCACACGTGTGTGGTGGTTTGGACTAAGGTTCCATTTGTCCATAACTTCTCCCTTCTACAAACTTGGGATGCCCCTCAAGGCCCAACTTAAGTGTTGCCACCTAGAATTTATATACACACATAAGTTCTCTTAAGTTTTCAATGTAAGATAACCATTTCAAGGAAACCCACATTTTACTTTTTTAAATGTTCATTCCACGAACCCGAAAAACGACGTCTAGTTCTCATTCACTCATAAATGGTTTTGACGAGCTGTCTTCACCGTGTGACTTGCCATGCGGCAAGGAACACGTCACCTCTTTGGACCCACCCCAAAAGAAGAGTGGACCCCACTTAATTTTGGGCTCAAAGTTGGCCCAAAATAAGCCTATAAAAACCAATTTTCCAACAATCCCCCACATGAATGGAATTTGACAGAGAGAAAATGCAACAACATGATCTAATTACAGAGAATACATAAATTGGGAATATTCTGCAAAGGATAGGTAGCTTTTGGTTTTGAACATTCCTTTGTGAGACACTATCGGATTTACTAGCTTACTAGTAAACATGATGTCTTGAACTGTTCAGCTGTTTGCGTAAACCAAGACAATAGAACTTACACAGTATATCACCAGACACAGTTTAGTTCTCACTATTGTGTTCATTTTGGCCCTGAACAACCTGGTTTTTCATGAGTACTCTAGAGAATTGTAGCCCTTCACAAACCTCATAGAATCGGCCTAGTTCACACTCATATAGGTGATTCTTATGACGAGTATCCTGCCATACTCCACTAGGTATACCTAGATATAAGAATCATTAAAAGTATTAGTTAACCTAAAACGCTGCAGACATCACTATTTCGTCATAGAAATAGGTAGGAGTTTGACTCTCTAGTGATCCTTTTGAGTCATACACAACTCGGTTGTTCCTTTGAACCTAGATCTTGGGATCTCCAATCAACTAGGTTGGATTGCCATTATGGTAACTCTTATTTAAAAGGCTTAAGTCCCATTCCCCTCGATGAATTCTTAACTACCTCTCTTGCTAATCCTTTGGTTAGTAGATCCGCTATGTTGTCTTTAGACTTCACATATTCAATGGAAATAATTTCATTAGAGAGTAATTGTCCTACGGTATTATGTCGACGAGGAATGTGTCGTGACTTACCATTCTACATGTGACTCTGTGCTCTACCTATTGCTGATTGACTATCACAATGTATGCATATAGCAGGCACCGGTTTTGGCCACATTGGAATATCTTCAAGGAAGTAGCGAAGCCATTCTACTTCTTCCCCAGCTTTATCTAAAACTATGAATTCTGATTCCGTAGTAGACCTAGCAATGCAAGTCTATTTGGAAGATTTCCAAGATACAGCCGCACTACCAAGAGTAAAAACATACCCACTGGTAGACTTTGAATCTTTAGTATCTAATATCCAGTTTGCATCACAGTACCCTTCAAGTACTGTCGGATATCTAGTATAATTTAATCCAATGTTATGAGTAAATCTGAGGTGTCTTAGAACCCTTATAATCGCTTTCCAGTGTTCTACTCCTAGGTTACTCGTATATCTACTTATTTAGTTATTGCATAAGCTATATCCGGGTGAGTGCAGTTCATCAAGTACATTAAGTTTCCAATAATTTGGGCATACTCTAATTGAGAAATGCTTTCTTGTACATTCTTAGAAAGAAATAAATTAACATCCACAGATGTTCTAGTAAGATGATCATCATCTTTGCTGAATTTGTCGAGTATTTTCTCAAAGTAATGAGATTGTGACAAAGCATAACCTTTTGATGTTTTGGTAATTTTTATACTAAGAATTACATCAGTAATGCCCATGTCCTTCATGTCAAAATGTTTATGCAACATTTTTTTGGTAGTTTTAATCATGTCATTATTACTACCTATGATGAGCATATCATCCACATAAAGATATGCTATAACATAATCTTTGTCTATGTTTTTAATATAAATACATTTGTCACACTCATTAATTTTAAATCCATTTGACATCATTGGCTTGTCAAATTTATCATGCCATTACTTTGGCATATATTTTAAACCATATAATGATTTAACTAATTTACACACTTTCTTTTCTTTTCATGGAACAAAAAATCCTTCTGATTGTTCCATGTAAATTTCTTCTTCTAACTCACCATTTAATAAAGCGGTTTTCACATCTATTTAATGAATTTCTAGATTGTACAATGATGTAATAGCAATAAGCATTCTAATAGATGTTATTCTAGTAACCGGTGAGTATGTGTCAAAGTAATCAAGACCTTTTTTTTGTCTAAAACCTTTGACCACAAGTCTTGCCTTGTATTTGTCAATTGATCCATCCACTTTCATTTTTCTTTTGAAAATCCTCTTGTACCCAAGAGGCTTACAACCTGGTGGCAAATCCACCAATTCCCAAGTGTGATTTTGCAAGATGGATTCAACTTCACTATTGACAGCATCTTTCCATAAAGGAGCTTCAGGACTGGACATAGTTTCTTTAAAAGTTAAAGGCTCATTTTCTAATAAAAATGTTAGAAAATCTGGACCAAAAGAATTTGAGGGTCTAGCAAGTTTACTACGCCTAGGTTTCTCTTCCTCATTTTGATCTATCTCTTGCTTTTGTTCTTGATTATGTTCTTGATCCTTACTAGTAATAGCATCAAAAGATCTTTTTCTTATTACCAGTCTCTTGTCCAATCTTATTCGGAAACAGATGTTCAAAGAAAGATGCATTCCGAGATTCAATAATAGTATTTACATGCATTTCAGAATGTTCTGATTTATGAATCAAAAACCGATATGCACTACTATTCTTGGCATAACCAATGAAAATGCAATCAACGGTTTTAGGACCTATCTTAGTATTTTTAGGACTAGGAATAGCAACTTTAGCCAAACACCCCCACACTTTTAACTATTTGTAGGATGGTACTCTCTCATGCCACATTTCATAAGGTGTTTGATTCACTTTCTTTCGGAGTACTTTATTAAATATATAATTAGCAGAAAGTATAACTTCCCCCTACAAGTTCTGAGATAATCCAGAACTTATTAACATGGCATTCATCATTTCTTTTAAAATCTTATTTTTCCTTTCAGCAATTCCATTTTGCCGAGGTGAGTAAGGAGCGGTGGTTTGATGAATTATTCCATGTTCTTTACAAAACTCACCAAAAGGTGATTCATATTCACCACCTTTATCACTTCTAAGTTTCTTAATTTTCTTACCAAGTTGATTTTCAATTTCATTCTTATATTGAATGAAAGTTTCCAAAGTTTCATCATTGGTTCGAATTAAATAAACATAATTATATCTAGTATAGTCATCTATGAAAGTGATAAAATATTTTTTCTCACATCTAGTTTGAATTGATTTAAAATCACAAATGTCACTATAAATTAATTCAAGTGGTTCCGTACTTCTTTCAATTGAATGAAAATGAGTTTTGGATAATTTTGCCTCAACGCAAATTTCACATTTATGATTTGAATCAATGTCAAATTTAGGTAAACATTCCATATTAATTAATCTACGCAAAAATTCATAATTAACATGTCCAAGTCTACCATGTCATAAATTTGAAGATTCAAGCAAGTAAGAAGAAGATATATTTTTATTAATAACAGAGGGTATAAAAGTCATTACATTCATTTTGAAAAGGCTATCAGACATGTAACATTTTCCTACATACATTCCATTTTTGGTAAGTACAAATTTGTCATTTTCAAAAACTAGCCTAAACCCATTTTTACTCAACAAAGATCCGGAAATAAGATTCTTGTAAATGTTCGGTACATGCAGCACATTATTGAGAGTGAGTTCCTTTCTAGATGTCATATTTAGAAAAATCTTTCAATGTCCTTCAATTTTGGAAGTTGAGGAGTTGCCCATAAAAAGTTGTTCACCATTGTCCATCACTGAATAAGATGTCAACATCTTTTTGTCGGCGCAGATATGGCAAGTAGCACTAGTGTCCACCCACCATTCCTTAGGATTTCCGACAAGGTTTGCCTCGGAAACAACTACAGAAAGATTTATGACAGCTACACCATTGAAATTTTTTTTCCATTTCGGTTATATTGGCTTGAGCATGCTTCTTGTTTAATCTTTCTTTGCCTTTACATTTGTAACGGCAATATTTGGCTCGATGTTCCTCTTTGTCATAAATGTAACACTTGCCATTAAACTTGTACTTCTTAGTTTCGCCTCCTTTAGATAGCATTTTCTTCTGTCATCTTTTAAAATTAGTTCCTAAGAACTTCTCTGATTTTTCACCATAATTGACTAGTAACAGAATGAGGGGTTGGCACAATTGCAGCCACTATACCAATACTGGTTTGAACATTAGTTTGACCAATTTCTGTAGCCATAAATTCTAAGTTATAAAACAAAATTATAATTAGAATTTTGTACAATATAGAAAATTAAACCATAAACACATAATTTTAAATTCTGTAAAAATAAAAGAAACAAGAATTGTAACTTTTATTTCCAATTAATTTGAAAATAAAATAAAATTTTATTTAAACAAATTAATTCTACGCATAAAATTTAAGCCAAAACCACAGAATTAAATTCTATAAAATAAAAGAAACAAGAATTGTTACTTTTATTTCCAATTAATTTGAAAATAAAATAAAATTTTATTTAATCAAATTAATTCCACAGAGAAAATTAAATTTCTGTAACACTTCAACAATTAAAATACTGAAAAAGAATTTTAATTAATGAACAATCAGAAATAATTTCTGAAAATCAAAATTAATTTCTGACAAAATTCCATAAATAAATATTCTGAATTGTTAATGACACCACTATATTACTACTAGTTGTCAAATAAAATAGACAGTATATTGCTACGATCTTTCAAACAGTATATTACTACTATTTGTTTTTCAACAAGAATATTATTTTGTAAAATCACAGAAAATAATATATGTAAGAAGAAAAAAGAAGAAAGGAAACAAACGAAAAATTCTGTATAAATAGAATAATTCGAGTCTGTCTTAAAATTGTTAGAACAATCTTCTGTGTACAAAAAATAAATTGAAACCAAATCAAACAAATAAAATAAATAACGTACCGAATTTATTTTACCGAAGTGAATAAATATTTAAAGATCAAGTCCAATGTGTGACACTCTATCTTTAAGACAGATTCGCCCTGCTACGGTGCTTACGGTTAAGTGGCATCTATCTCCCAAGATATACTGATCTTCACAAATTGTAGTAGCACTCTAAACAATTTGTTCGGCGAACAAAACCTGTGTTCTAAACTCTCTAAATTTTTTCCTAAAAAATAAAATGAAAAATAATGCAAACAGATAAAAATCTGGACAGCAAGAAAATAAATTTTTCAGACTATTTTTCCCCGAACAGAACACTGATGGAAAATGTTGGTATATAAAGGCAAACTGCAGACCCGAACAGGTACATAAATGAAGTGAACAGGTGCATATTCAAACTGTACAGATGCGGTTTAAAATTCAAACAGATCTGTAAACTGTTTGGCAGTTTTAAACTGCTCGGAACTGCTGGCAATTTAATAACTATAAAAACAGTTGAATCTGTTAGGAAATTTCGGGCTGAAAGAGATAAAAATGGACATAAAATTAATTCAATTTTTGACACAAAATTTAAATTTGATTTCATTAAAAATTCAAATAAATTTTGTCTAAAAAATTAATATAAGAACTGACCCGACCCACGACCGCGCCCGGCACGGCTCGGCCGGCCGGCCGGTCGGACGACGGCGGCGCGTGTGTGTGGTGGTTTGGGCTAAGGTTTCATTTGTCCATAACTCTTCCCTTCTACAAACATGAGGTGCCCCTCGGGGCCCAACCTAAGTGTTGCCACCTAGAACTTATATATACACATAAGTTCTCTTAAGTTTCCAATGTGGGATAACCATTTCAAGGAAACCCATATTTTACTTCTTTAAATGCTCATTCCACAAACCCGAAAACGACGTCTAGTTCTTATTTACTCATAAATGGATTTGACAAACTGTTTTCACCGTGTGACTTGCCATGCGGCAAGGAACACGTCACCTTTTCGGACTAGGGATGCAACTCGGACGGGTTCGGTCGGCTTGGAAGGTTGTCCAAGCCTAACCCAAGTTGTGCTGAGACCTGTCCAGGCTCGTCCAGGCCCGAATTATAACCCGAGATTGCCTGCCCAAGCTCAACCCGAATTGCCCGAATTGTAAATGAATTTTTTTTTTTCCAACTACATTATTAAATTATTAAAATTTGACTCTATTTACATTTTTTTATATAGAAAATCATTAATACCACCAAACACAAATAATTTATATAATGTAAGAGGGATGCCGCTATAGTAGTCCTTACAATTTATGAGTGAAAATAAAAAAAAAGTAAGATTTTATATTATTCGTATATATAATAATATATATTCAATATGATTTAATAATCTAAGTAACTTTAATATAATGTAATGGCTAATAATTTATATGTATATTTAATATTTTTATATATTTATATATGTATAATTCGGGTTTCGGGTTGCTCGGGCTGTTTGACGTCTTTGCTCAAGTCTGTCCAAATTTAATTCAGGCTTCTGAATTTTTGCCTAAACTCGTACCGTACCGAATTCAAAAATATCTTGTCTAAGCCCTAAAAAAATTCGGGCTAGGTTCGGGTTGATCGTGTTGAGCCCGCCCAAGTTGCACCCCTACTTCGGATCCACCCCAAAAGACAAGTGGACCCCACTCAATTTTGGGCTCAAAGTTGGCCCAAAATAGACATATGAAAACCAATTTTCCAACAAGAAATTCAAAATTCAAAGACTAAATTCTGCATTCTGTCGTAATATAGATGAAAAAAAGTTACTATTCTTTTTCCCTAGAATTCTAAAGAAAGCTTTCTGACTCATCTTAGGAAATCTTCAATGGTCTACCAAAAATTTCATCAAATTTGAATAAAAATATGACGAATTCCTCTATCTGATATCAGTTACTCTAACGGTGAATACAGTAACTTTTATCAAAACACACGAGATGTCCGGAAAGACGATCGGCCGATCGACCATAAATAAGAAAATGATTATTTATTTATTTATTTATTTTTCTCTCCATTTTTGAAGCATCTCATTTGACGTTTCCACCTTCTAAAAACTCATGCCATCAATGAGATAATCCTAGTTTCAGTTGAATCCAGCCGAACCAGCACTGCCACAATCAAATCCCAACTTCGTTTCTCTCTCTCTCTCTCTCTCTCTCTCTCTCTCTCTCTCAATTGCTTTGCAAAATTTTGAATTAACATAAATATCTAAGAACATCTAGAATTGTTTTATTATTATTATTTATAATTAAAATATAATTTGATAAAACAAATTAAAAAAAACACTCATTGATTTATAAGATTATGACTTTTTGAGAGTGAAAATAATTTTTTTTTTATAAAAAAATTTCTAGTATGAATTTTCACTGCATACTAGTGCATTCCATATAAAATTATGATATATTATAACGTAAAATATATGTCATCTTAAGTATAAATATTTCACGGCTCTAATGAAAAAGGTCTTACTGTTTTAAATCAACAACCTATTGATACTGTTCTAATCAATCTGAAACTGATACTACTAACAATGAAATAAACCAATTAACTCAACAATTTCAATCCTCTACTCTTGCAAAAATTCATTATCCTAAAGTAAATCCTCAAACTACTAAAAATTGGTATTCTCGACCTACTCCTCCTGATCTTCAATTTGAAGAAACTAATCTTTCCAATCAATTTTCTGTATTTGCTAAAAGGTTATACGAATGGAATATAGATGGTCTCAGCGAAGATCAAATACTTCAAAAATTAAATCATTTATCTATGGTCACAAATAGCTATCTTTGTAATTACCCTGAATATACTCAACCTGAAATTGTTTTATTAATTACTTCTGGTTTTATTGGTATGCTCAAATCTTGGTTGGAAAAATACCTTACTGAAGATCAACGTGAATCCATATTATATGCTAATAAAAAAGATGAAAATGATCTACCTATTTTTGATGAAACTATTGGCTATTACAAACCTGATGGTATTAATACTTTAATCTATACCATAGTCCGACATTTTATAGGTGCCCCTACTAATATATAGTCTTGCATACATGATCAACTTAGTAATCTTATATGTCCAACCTTAAGTGATTTTAGATGGTATAAAGATGCATTTACCTGTAGAGGTATGTTAATAGAAGATTGTACTAAATCTTTTTGGAAAGAAAAATTTATTAACGGATTACCAAGCTTATTTGCTCACAAAATTAGAGATGTTCTTAGTCAACCTACTGGTGTTATAGAATATGTTAACTTAACATATGGTGATATAATTAGCACCATTCAAAAAGAAGGATTAAAAATGTGTGTTGATCTTAAACTTAGTCAAAAAGCTAATAAAGATAAACATAAGGATAAATATGAATTAGGAAATTTTTGTGAACAATATGGTCTACCTCCTGTAGCACCTTTCACGAAGGAAATCAAACAAATATTCCAAACATAAACATAAGTCACATTCCAAATATTCTAATAAATACAAAAAGAATTATTCACCTTCGACATTAAATGATAAATTTTATACTAAACCCAAAAAGAAACATTATAAATCTAAATCACATCCAAAATCTAAATCCAACAAAGATATTACTTGTTATAACTGTGGTAAAAAAGGTCATTATTCTAATACTTGTAAAGAAAAACAAAAATTAAAGGATAAAGTTAATCAACTCCAAATTGATGATAACTCCAAAATTCAATTATATGAAATCTTTCAATTAAATCAATCCGTTAGTGATTCCTCTTCCAATGATACTCATCCTACTTCTTTTGATTACCATTCACCTAGTGAAGAATCTGATAATAATATTGAATTAGGATGTAATGATGTTTGTTGTAAACCAGTTAAACAACTCAATGTTCTTACTAAACAAAATCAAGAAGAATCTGCTCTTATTGAATTAATTAGTCGCTTAGATGATCCAGAATTAAAAAGGAAATATACTGATAAATTGAAATCCTTATTAACCAATCGTGATCCCAGACCTAAGTTTGATAAACCAATAATTAGTTTATCTAAAACTCTAGAAAGATTTAAAAATAAACATAAAGAAATTACTCTACAAGATTTACAAAATGAAATCAATCAGATCAAACAAACTATAAAGGATTTACAAAATAAAGATAAGAAATTAGAAGATGAAATTATTTCATTAAAACTTAATACCAAATTAGATAATTTCCAAGATAATCATAATGAATCTGAACATAATTCTGACCATGATCCTGATCCTACTAATCCTGAGAATCTCTTATTTGATAATCGATCTCCTCATTCTAATCATTCTGAAGAAAAAAGATTAAATCTAATTAATAAAATTTATATGCAAAAATGGTATTCAAAAATTACAATAAAAATCAATGATTTTGAATTAGAATTAATTGCTTTAATTGATACTAGTGCTGATTTAAATTGTATACAAGAAGGTTTACTCCCTACTAAATATTATGAAAAATGCCATGAGAAATTAACTTCTGCTAATGGTAGTAAAATACATATTAAATATGAATTACCTAACATTCATATTTGTCAAAATAATGTTTGTTTCAAAACGTCATTTGTTTTAGTAAAAAATATGACTGATAAAATCATTTTAGGTACCCTATTTATTTATCTATTATATCCATTTACTACATCTAGTGAAGGAATAACTACTCATGTTTTAGGACAACTTGTTACATTTAAATTTTTATCTCCTCCTGAAATGTTAGAATTAAATCAATTAAAAGATTGTTCTATTTCTCACACAATTAATAGATTAACTAAACAATTAAATTTTCTTAAAGAAGAAATTAATTATAAAAGAATTGATCAACAATTAATTGATCCAATTATTATTTCTCAAATTAATGAATTCAAATTAAAATTAGAATCCAATGTTTGTTCCACTTTACCTACTGCATTCTGACATAGGAAAAAGCATATAGTTACATTATCATATATTAAGAATTTTAATGAACGACACATACCCACTAAATCTCGACCTATTCAAGGGATGGCCACTACTTTTATCTCTTACCATAAATCCCAAATTACCCATTATAAAACCTTGATCAAACAACTTGCTTATCGTATTCACCGCCTCAAATTAGCCAGACCAACTACTAAACGTGCCCAATATATCATTTACCATCAGATTCAAGCTCGTCGGAATTTACTTGCTCATAATTACAACTGTTTGAATCATCATCAAAACTATCTTGATCTCCTTAGTAACTGTTAAATTTTGTTGCTGACTTTTGTTTCCTGTTTAAACCGATGTCTCGCCCAAGGCCTCCTTCGAAGGCTTTGGTTCCATCCACTCCACCTATTGTTCCTCCTCCTTTGGAATTAGTAACCCAATACCATCCCATTGAAATGATTAATCGTTACCAAGTTCTTGGTAACATTCCTAGACCTAATTACTCATCTGCTTTGGCTACTGATCCTTTTGCTTCTTCTAGTCAAGCAGTTTCAATTACTCCATTTCCTGCCAATCCAATCAGGTCTGCTCGATCTGATTATGTTAAATCAACCACCACTAATCTCTTTTTCAAAGAGCCTAGTCACCCCAAGAGTCAAACTATTCATGATCTTGCTAAATCTTTCTTTGGCCCTGGATGGCATTTTATTCCCATGCATCCAGAAAAATCAATTACCTATTATAAAGATATCCTGATCAATCATCAATCAGTTCTAATCAAACTCATCTATGATCGAACCTATGCTAACAAGGTTCTGTATCATTCTCTTTATATTCACAACATTGTTTCCTTAGCTGAATGAGGACCTCCTTATCAGCTTCGTGAATTACCTGGTCATTCTATTCCATACAGTTACCATGATTACATTGATGCTTGGTTCAAGATTTTCTTGTACCAAAATGAAACCTTCAGTCACTCCTGGTTCATTTAATTTGATCAAAAGTTTAAATCAGAATTACCTTCTTGGTTTCTGAGATGGTGGACTCATTATGGCGTCATTTCTAATATCTTCCCTGATATTCTGATTGAACAAATTAACTATTTTGCTATTGTTTTCCCATTTACTCCTCATCAAAGGAAATTTCCACTCTTGCTCATTTTCATATCCAAATACAAAATTCCATGGATATTTAAATGGCACTATGGAATTTCTAATGATATAATTATCCAGCAACATTCTGTTAAATGGTGGGATAAGTTTACTTCCCACCGCATTGTTGAAATTGTCCAAGCTGAATTCCCAATTAATCAATGTGCTCCTACTTCTGCAATTGCTAAAGCCCAGCACCCAACTGCTGCCATTTCTTTAGGACGTCCTAGTCTTCCTCCAATCAACCTTGGAAGCCCCTCATCTAGTGGCTCCAAACCCAAA
This sequence comes from Camellia granthamiana, assembly GCA_036172215.1. Classification (NCBI taxonomy): domain Eukaryota; kingdom Viridiplantae; phylum Streptophyta; class Magnoliopsida; order Ericales; family Theaceae; genus Camellia; species Camellia granthamiana. Next base: position 41,047,919 of record CM069905.1, read on the forward strand.
TCAAAATCCAAAGCTCCTACAGCATCGGCTCAGCCCAAGACTCAATCAAAGCCCAAATCAGATAAATCAAAGGCTACTCCATCCAAGCCCAAGGTTAAGCCTGGATCAGCCAGTGATCAACTGCTTCAAATGGCCTGTCTCCTCATGGATCAGGCCCAAGCCCAATTAAAAAATGAACCGTCTGATGATGATCCTCCTGCACCGGCCCAACAGTCCAGTTTAGAAGAAAGTTCAGACAGTTCACAAGAATCAACCAATCAATTTTTGGGTCCAGAGTTCCATGATGCTCAGGATCCATTTGCCTAATTATTTTAATCAACATTGGATTCCATATAGATACAAATTAGCTTCAATCAATACTCTTTTGAGAAAAGCTGCCAATCTGTATCTATATTGATTCCTTTAATCACATGTTCACCGAAAAGTAAAAGTTACTATTCACTTTTACTGTTCATCAATCAACTTTTGTTAAAGATGCTTATCTATTCTGCCAATCAGCCGAAAGCAACCGACAGCCTGCTTAGTCTTCAATGCTGCCAGCTGCCTTCAATTAATCAACCTGTTGTATAGTTAATTTTCTTTTCTATATATTGTAATCAAATGTATTCCTTCAGCATTCTTCGTTTTTAGAAAAAAACCAGAGAGTTCTGAGTGAGAATCAATCCCTTCTGCTTGTAACCTGTTAAAGATCCTTGCATTTGCAACAATTCTAATTGTAAGTTATTTTCAGTATTAATTAAATTTTTACTGATATTGTTTTTGTGTATAATTATTCCAATTTAGTTTACTCTGTTTATCATCTATCATCATCTTCTTCTTTATTCCTGCTTCTGCCCTTTTGGTATCAGAGCCAAGTTATATTGATATATGTTTCTTACTGCTTTGCTACTTCTGATAAATCTATTCTATTTTCCTAATAATTAATCTGTTATCAGTCATCTTAATCTGTCCACAATTCTATCTGTGTTTTCTACTTTGTAACTAGCCACCCAATCTTCGTCCCAGTCCTAGGTAAGTTCTTTGGTTAGGCAGTGTTGGACTTTAGGGGTCTTCCGAAATGGGTATGTGTGAAAGCCTAGTATGTGAAAACATGATAAATTTAGACAATGTATTAAGATTCCTGTAAAACAGTTTAATTAAAAGAAAAATGAATCGATTATTTAGAAGTAACTCATCAGTCAGTTCTAGGTCAACTACTTTGCCCTCAATACCTAATCATGAATTAGTAATTAATGAAGAAGATGCAAAAATACAAAATGATAAAATTGATTTAAGTTGGAATATACCAAAATTATCAGTTAAAGAAATTTATAAAACTACTTTCATACAGAATACTTATGCTTTAGAAAAACCCAAGGAAACTTGCCAATTATTTGATGCTAACCTAATCAAAAGACATTTAAAAACTGGTCATAATTTTATTCATTTAGGATTAATTCAAGTTGGAATCAAACCATTAACCATACAAGGTAAAAATACTTCTGTTTTTATTATGTTTACGAGATGCTCGTTTTCTTGATTACAATGATAATTTAATGGGTATGATGGAAACTGGTCTACACAAAGGTCCAGTACATTTTAATTGTTTTCCTGATTTCACACTTAGTTTACGTGATCCACATATTTTAGATGCATTAACCCTGAATATTCAATTAAATGGTTCATTTACTAACATGAAAGAAAAAGTTCATAATATTGCTCTAATATATCGTGTTCATTATAAATGTATTAAAACCAATTTAAATGTTCAAGCTTTACATAAGAGTCCCAAGATAAAACTCTGTTAATCCAAAGTAGTAATAATGATTCTCATCTTAATATCCCTCAAATGATTGAATGTAAAAATATTAATCTTCCTGATCAATGGATTACTGTAAATGAAAACTTCAAACATAATCAACAACAATCTTCAATCCAAGATGTCCAAGATATTCAACAATATAATGATGGATCAGTTCGTATTAAATTTAATCGAAGTCAATCTTCTAGACACAGTACCTCTAGTGTACCTACTGAAATAGAAACTGAAGATGAAATATTTAATATTCCTTTGTTTCGAAAAAATAGTCCAATTAATCTTGGTCAAACTAATAAACTCAAAGGAATTGATAATTCCACAACTTCTCAAATTAGTAAACCTGTTTATACAAATCCTACACACTTAGAAGAAGAAGAAATTGAATCCAACGATTCTCCAACTCAAACTGATTTTGAAGTCATACACCCAGTAAATCCTCAATTAATGACAATTAAAAAAGATTTTACTCCTGATCTTGATAAACTTCTTATTGATTTTAGATCTAAAGACAATAGAAATCAAAGACATGCTTATCGTGCTAAATATGATTTTGCACAACAGTCTCGAATAACTCGTAAATGGTATAATTTTATGATTGAATATGGTACAGAAATGCCCTTCTTTGAATATTACAACAATTATTACAAAAAGATTAATACAATCACAAAACATAAATGGAAAACTTTCCCTAACACTACTGTTAGCTCTAGTCATTCTCCTTTAGGTAATATTATTATTGATCACCAAGGAACTGAAGTCCCAGCCTCTCCTTTTAAGTTGCCTGGTACTGACCCTGAAATTAAAAAAGTTATTGAACAAAATAATTATACTAATCAATGTTTAAAAACAATTGGTACACAATTAGATAAAATTAAAACTCATTTAGATTCCACTAATGTTACATCCACTACAAAATCCTTAGATCAACCTTTACTTAATCTTCCTAGTAATAGATCCAAAAGAACTAGTTTAGTTACCAATGATACTTCTACTGTCAAAGCTATAGAACAATTACTTACTAAATTACATTCATCTGAAAAAGGTAAGAGATAAAAGGAGTGGCCATCCCTATCCCCCCTGTAAAAATTCTCGGGTAAGAAAAACAGGAATGGAATTTTGACAACCAGGTATATAGGTAATATCAAAATCAAAAATACTTAATATAGATTGCCAACGAGCAAAAATTTGCTTACTAGTAAGATTTCGAACATCTTTTTCTAAAACGTATTTAGCAGATTTGCAATCAACACGAAGTAAAAACTTTTGATTTAAAATATCATCTTGAAATTTAGTAATACATAAAACAGTAGATAAAATTTCTTTTTTAATAGTATTATAATTTAATTGTGCTTTATTCCAGACACCAGAGTAATAACGAACAAGTTGTTCAGATGATTGAGGAGTGACTTTCTGAAGAAGAATGCCACCATAACCAATATCAGAAACATCAGTTTGAATAATTTTGAATGAATTTTCAATAGGAATACCAAGACAAGGAAGAGACTTAACATATTGTTTGACTTGTTTAATAATAGTAATATGAACAGAGGACCAAGGAGAAGGATTGTCTTTTAATCTATCAAACAGAGGTTGACAAGTTTTCCTAAGGTCCTTATAAAACTCAGCAATGTAATTGAGAGAACCTAAAAATCTTTGTAATTGGGTTTTATCAATAATTTCATCAGGAAACTTAGACGCAAATTCAATGGAGCGACTAATAGGTAAAATAATATTTTGATGAATATCATATCCTAAAAATCTAACTTTAGTTTGAAATAATTTAATTTTAGGAGCAGAAATAACTAAATATGCCGTGAAAGTATATAAATTATTTTTATATTAAAAAAAATCTAGATTGTAACTAGAATATCTAGTTTACTGGGAAAAAAAAATAAAAATTTCTCATATCTACTAGAAATTTATAAATATTTAAGAACATCTAGAATATTTTTTTTATTATTTATAATTAAAATATAATTTTTCTAGAGAATAAGAGGGTTTGGGACAAAACAGGTATGGATCTAGAATGAGAGGGAGTGTGGCGTAAGTTTTTAAATAATTTTTTTTTACTTTTTAAATTCAATTAATTTACAAATACTTAGAAGGAAAATATTTTGTAATTTTCTAAAAAAATCATTAAATTCAAAAAAATATAAAATTTAATATTTTACGACGTGAAATGTATGCTGTCTTAAGTGCAAATAGTTTATAACATATTTTTGTATGCTATGAAAATATACATTTTTTACGGCATACTTTTGCATGTCATAAAAAAATCGGATTGATTTTTTTTTTTTCTAGAAGTTTTCACGGCATTCATTAGCATGTCGTGTAAAGTTATAATATTTTACAACATAAAATGTATGTCGTCTGAAGTGTAAATATTTTACGACATATTTTTGTAAGTCGTAAAAACATACATTTTTTACGGTATACTTTTGTTTGCTATAAATATATGAATCAACGACTTACATGGTATGTATACTGTTATTGACAAAATATTAACGACTTACGAAAAAAAATGTTGTAGAATGTATTAATTATGACATGCATTTAATGCATACCGTAAACATGATGCCGTAAATAGTTAGTTTTGTTGTAGTGAAAGGAGACACAACAAAAACAAACAATGTACAAATCCCACAAAAAAATGCAACAGAAACTTCAGAAGGAAACATGTTACTCAACAAAACCTTACCCAACTGTTCAAGGGTGAACTGTAAAAGTTTTATGTAGCTCAAAAGGAACCAGGTTACTATGAACAATTTAATTGATAACAAAGCTTTATTATATAGCAAAGCTGATGAAAATGGTTAAATATACATACCTTTTGCAATTTTTCAGCACGAAGTATAGAAAATTTGGCTTTTCCCCATCATCGTGTAGGTAAAGTCCTCAGCAAATGAAGCGCTTACATACACTGTGGTCTTTGCGATAGAATGATTCTCCACAATGCCGGAACTGCCCCTGCGGCTACAATAGCCGAATGGTTCTCAGCATCCATACTCAAATTATATAATATTGCTAATCCTCCTTCAACTGCCCTCCCCATCCCTTCTTCAATCAACTTCACCAATGGGAATATTCCCCTCTCAGCAGCAATGGCTCTAGTCGAATCTACAACCCCTTCGGAGATTATTCTGTTCAGTTCTACAACCGCCGCTTCTCGCACTTTCGGAAATGAGTTTTCAATTTGTTCTATCAATCTCAGGATCGTCTCGTAAAGAGTAACCTCCAGTTCACACATCAAACCATTGCTGCTTGGAATTTTGTCTATTAGCCGGACGACCGGGGAATGATCGGCCGGTCATCCGGTGGGTCCCACCCCTAACATACACACACAATAAACTGCTAAAATCTAGCCCAGTATTCAGTTTGGTGAAAATTTTGACACGTTTTCAATTTGATACCGTTTTGATAAAATCGTTGAAGATGAAAAAAAATATTTTCTTTCATCAAATTTAAATTTGATGATGAATTTAGTTAAACGTGAGAGATGGCCTTACACCTTTTCACTTGTTTTCTCCTTCACTTTTTTGCTTTTTCTTCTAAAGAATATTTTACTGGTGTTAATTTTGTTGGGGTATACCTACTTATTGGAGTTTGAGACCCAATTGGTTTACTAAAAGAGTTTAATTTGGTTTGGTATTAGTTATAATATATGTTTATATTATATCTAATTTGTGAAAACCCAATTCAATTTGGATACAATTAGGGTTTTGATAAAATAAGTTCAAGATCTAACATTATATATATATATATATTGTTATGTTCATCCTAGGAAAAAGTGTGGCACCAAATTGATTTCTAGGATATATAGTGCTTCGGGTATATACTTTGTTTATTCTGCCGAAGTATTGCATGGCTACTACAGATTGATTTGGCTTTGTTAGGTTTGTGCTTTGAAGCATAGTTTGGTTCGTTATTTTGGGTCTTCTTCAACTATGTTTTTGAAGACTTTTGTTCATTTATTTGGTGAGGTCTTTCCTCTTTGTTTATTTGTGATTATTTGGAAATCACTCAAGGGTGGTTTTTTGAGACCATTCGTGTCTCGTTTGTAATCGTTTGGAAACTTTTTGGTTGATAGTGGAATCGGATTTCGATCTCGTGGACGTACCTCACATTGAGGAAACCACGTAAAATTCTTGTGTTGCCTTTGATTTAATTTTTTCACATTAGTTTTTATTCCCATTGATTGATTTACTTGTGGGGAATTACATATTTTTCCTAACAACTGGTATCAAAGCCTACGATTTGTTGGGATTTATTTATTTGTGTAAATCAATCGAGGGGAATGTGGGTCGTATGTCTAGCTTCAATGGAAGCAATTGGGTAACTTGGAAAACTAAAATGGAGGACCTATTATTTTATAAACATTTATATGGGCCTATTAAGGGAGATAATGACAAACCTGATGATATGAAAGATGATGAGTGGAAGAGGCTTAATCGAAAAGTCGTTGGTGTTATCCGTCAATGGATTGATGACAGTGTGTTTCATCATGTTGCTACTGAAACTTCAGCACATGATTTATGGAAAAAATTAGAAAGCCTTTATGATAGGAAATCAGCCACAAATAAAGCCTTTCTGTTTCGTAAGTTGGTTAATTTAAAATATAAAGAGAGCAGCCCTATTCCGGAACATTTGAATAAAATAAAGAGTATTGTTAACCAACTTGCTTCTATGAAAATTATTTTTGATGATGAGTTGTAGGCTTTAATGCTACTTAGTTCTTTGCCCGAAAGTTGGGAGACTTTGGTTGTGACAGTTAGTAATTCGGCGCCCGATGGGGTTATCACAATGGACGAAGTCACTAGTAGCTTATTGAATGAAGAAACTAGAAGAAAATTAACGGGTTCCTCTCATTCAGAAGCATTTGTTGTGAGAGGTCGAAGCAAAACAAGGGGGAGGAGTAAGACTCCTCATGGTCGTGATCAAAGCCGTCACAAATCAAAAGATGGTTCTTTTTCAAAGAAAGACATTGAGTGCTATTATTGCCATGAGAAAGGGCACATGAAGCGGGAATGCCGAAAACTCAAGAATAAGGAGAAAATGCGTGACAAAAGTGTGGATAAGAAGCAAGAAGACAAAACGGCAGTTACTACTGATGATCTCATGGTTGTTTGTGAAGATGATTGTATCAATTTTGTGGGCCAAGAGAGCAATTGGGTGATTGATTCTGGTGCTTCTTTTCATGTGACTTCTCGAGTTGATTTCTTTACTACCTACACCAAAGGAGACTATGGTTATGTTCGAATGGGTAATGAAGGTCTGTCCAAGATTATTGGCATGGGTGATGTTTCCTTGGAAACAAATTTGGGTTGCAAGTTATTGCTTAAAGATGTGAGGCATGTTCCCGACATTCGCCTCAATTTGATCTCTACTGGGAAGCTAGATGATGAAGGCTTCAACAACAAATTTGGTGATGAAATATGGAAGCTCACAAAGGGTTCTTTGGTGGTGATTAAGTGCAAGAAGACTCATACACTTTATTCAATGCAAGGAAAAATTTGTGAAGGTATTGTCAATGCACTTGAAGATGATACTTCTACCGAATTGTGGCACAAGAGGCTTGGCCATATGAGTGAAAAGGGGCTACAAGTTTTGTTCAAGAAAGAGCTTCTGCCCGGTTTGAAAGGTATACATCTCAAAACTTGTGTTCATTGTTTGGCGGGTAAACAACATAGAGTTTCTTTTCATAAAAATGTTGCCTCTAGAAAAGAAAATGTTTTGGAGTTGATTCATTCGGATGTTTGTGGTCCTTTGAAAGTTAGAACACATAGTGGTGCACTTTATTTTGTTACTTTCATTGATGATTATTCAAGGAAAGTTTGGGCTTTTCTACTAAAAACTAAAGATCAAGTTCTAGAAGTATTTAAGCATTTTCAGGCCATGGTTGAAAGAGAAACATGGCAGAAATTGTAGTGTATTCGATCAGACAATGGTGGTGAATACATTGGGCCATTTGATGAGTATTGTCGCAGCCAAGGTATTCGGCACCAAAAGACAGTTAAGAAGACTCCTCAACAAAATGGCGTTGCCGAGAGAATGAACTGCACCATTGTGGAAAGAACAAGGTGTTTGCTTTCACAAGCTAAATTGCCAAGATCCTTTTGGGGTGAGGCAATGAAGACAGCAGTTGACGTGATCAATTTGTCTCCTTCCTATCCTTTGAATGATGATGTTCCTGAAAGAGTTTGGACCGGTAAAGATGTGTCTTATGAGCACTTGAGAGTGTTTGGTTGCCGAGCTTTTGTTCACATTCCAAAGGATGAGAGGTCCAAGCTTGATAGTAAGTCAAGACAATGTATTTTTCTTGGCTATGGGCGTGATGAATTCGGGTATAGATTGTGGGATCCGATCGACAAGAAAGTCATTCGAAGCCGTGATGTTGTGTTTCTTGAAGACCAAACAATTGAAGACTTTGGCAAAGGTGATCAACCGGAGCCAAAAACTAGTGATTTCATTGACATGGATCCATCTCCTTCATCTTTAGTTGATGATAAAAATAGGGGAGATGTGCAGCCACCTATTGGAGATGTCGATGATGGTTCTAATCCTAATGAAGTTGAGCCCGAAATTGAGGAAGAGCATCCAACTCAAGAACCACCACTGCAACTTGAGTTGAGGAAATCTACAAGGAACCAGCAACCTTCAAGAAAGTATCCTCCCAATGAATTTGTGTTGATTTCCGATCAAGGGGAGCCCGAGAGCTACCAAGAAGCAATTGAGCATGCAAAGAAAGGTGATTGGAAAAAGGCCATGGACGAGGAGATGAATTCCTTGCTTGAAAACCAGACTTATGAATTAGTGAAGTTGCCTAAAGGGAGGAAAATTCTGAAAAATAAGTGGGTTTTCAAATTGAAAAATGATGGCAAGAATCTGATATACAAAACACGTCTTGTTGTGAAAGGTTTTGGGCAAAAGAAAGGCATTGACTTTGACGAGATTTTCTCGCCGGTTGTGAAGATGTCTTCTATTTGGGTTGTACTTGGTATGGCTGCAAGTATGAACCTTGAAGTTGAGCAACTTGATGTGAAGACCGCATTTCTTCATGGTGACCTTGAAGAAGAAATTTACATGGAGCAACCGGAAGGTTTTGTGGAAAAAGGAAAAGAGAAATTTGTTTACAAATTGAAGAAAAGTTTGTATGGTCTCAAGCAAGCTCCGCGACAATGGTACAAAAAATTTGACTCTTTTATGATGAATAATGGTTTTTCTAAAACCACTTTGGACCATTGTGTGTTTGTGAAAAATTTCCCGGATGGCAAATTTATTATTTTTTTGCTTTATGTTGATCACATGTTAATTGTGGGTCAAGATTCTACCATGATTAACAAGTTGAAGTTAGAGTTGAGTAAATCTTTTGCTATGAAAGATTTGGGACCGGCAAAGCAAATACTTGGTATGAAAATTGTTCGTGATTGTAAAAAGGGGCTGATTTGGTTGTCTCATAGAAAACTACATAGAGAAAGTTCTTGAGAGGTTCAACATGAATAAAGCAAAGCCGGTTGGTTGTCCACTTGCGGGTCATTTCAAACTTAGTTCGAATCAATGTCCTACAAGTGAGAAAGATAAAGAAGAGATGTTGAAAATTCCTTATGCTTCAGCAGTTGGTTCTTTCATGTATGCCATGGTTTGTACAAGGCCGGATATTGCTCACGTCGTTGGTGTGACGAGTCGGTTTCTCTCTAATCCGGGTAAAGAACATTGGGCAGCGGTAAAATGGGTTCTAAGGTATCTTCGAGGGACTTCGAAGGTGTGTTTGTGTTTTGGGGATGGTAAGCCGATACTTGATGGGTTCACAGATTCTGACATGGCCGGTGATGTTGATTCTAGGAAATCTACTTCGGGGTATTTGATGACTTTTACAGGGGGAGCTATGGCATGGCAATCTAAATTACAAAAATGTGTTGCTCTCTCAACTACCGAAGCTGAATTTATTGCCATTACAGAAGCTTGCAAAGAAGAGTTATGGTTGAAGAATTTTTTGCAAGAGTTGGGTTTAAAACAAGAAAGGTATGTGCTTTATTGTGATAGTCAAAGTGCTATTCACTTGAGCAAAAATTCTACTTTTCATTCGAGATCGAAACACATTGATGTGAGATACCATTGCATTCGTAATGTGTTGGATTCGAAATTGTTGCAACTCGAAAAGGTTCACACAGATGATAATATTTCGGATATGTTGACAAAGACTTTGTCGAGGGACAAACATTTAAAGTGTCGAACTTTGGTGGGTATGGTTGATGTCTCCACCTAAGTCGATGGGGGGAGAATTGTTGGGGTATATCTCCTTATTGGAGTTTGAGACCCAATTGGTTTACTAAAAGAGTTTAATTTGGTTTGGTATTAGTTATAATATATGTTTATATTACATCTAATTTGTGAAAACCCAATTCAATTTGGATACAATTAGGGTTTTGATAAAATAAGTTCAAGATCTAACATTATATATATATATATATTGTTATGTTCATCCTAGGAAAAAGTGTGGCACCAAATTGATTTCTAGGATATATAGTGCTTCGGGTATATACTTTGTTTATTCTGCCGAAGTATTGCATGGCTGCTACAGATTGATTTGGCTTTGTTGGGTTTGTGCTTTGAAGCATAGTTTGGTTCGTTATTTTGGGTCTTCTTCAACTCTGTTTTTGAAGACTTTTGTTCATCTATTTGGTGAGGTCTTTCCTCTTTGTTTATTTGTGATTATTTGGAAATCACCCAAGGGTGGTTTTGTGAGACCATTCGTGTCTCGTTTGTAATCGTTTGGAAACTTTTGGTTGATAGTGGAATCGGATTTCGATCCCGTGAACGTACCTCACATTGAGGGAACCACGTAAAATTCTTGTGTTGCCTTTGATTTAATTTTTACGCATTAGTTTTTATTCCCATTGATTGATTTACTTGTAGGGAATTACATATTTTCCCTAACAAATTTTGGCACTACCTTTAATATCTTTTTGCATAGTTGCCTATTTGTGGTGGGGGGAGGGGGGGGGCTAAAGTGCACTTGTCACCTGAGGTATCGTTTTCGAGAATGTTGGGGGTATTTCGATCAAATTGCATATGCACGTACAACACTATCCAGCGAATCTTGGATTGGATTCTACTACATTCTGGTGGCATATTGGAGACAAAAAAGCTAGGGTCCCTTAAATTTGGAACTCAGAATTACCTAAAAATGAATATGGATAGTGGAAATTGAATTGATAAAGTATGAGTCTATATGAGTTATTTTGAGAAGTTGGTTAAAAATTATTTTTTTAGTTTTTTTTTTTTTTTTTAAATGTGTAAAAAAATGAAGAGGTGATGTGACTCAAAAATAATCAAAAGTTAAAAAAACCAAAATAGCCAAAGTTGCCAAAATGAGCCATATGAAATAAATCTGAATCATTAATTTGAAATTTTGAGTAATTTCTACATTTTTATATCGAATTCGTAAACATTATTAGGGGTGTAAATTTGGCTCGACCCGGGCCATCCCATCTTGGGTCTCACGGGCTTTTGCCAAAATTTGGACTGAGCTGGGCCGACCTATAGGCAAGAAAATTAGGCCCGGGCCTAGGTGGTATTCGAGCCTTGGGCAGGCCGGTGAGCATGGGCCTGGGCTTGGGATTGGGCGCGGACTTGGGCGGGCCTGAACAAATTTTTTTGTTTTTTGTTTTTTATTTTTCTATCAAAATTTTATTATTTTCCACACAAAAAAACACTAGGCCTCGGGCGGGTCGGGCCTTGAGTTGGTCTTAAGCAGGCCGATGGGTCGGGCTCACGGACCTGTCTGGGTATCAAAATGATGGCCTTGGCTCAGGGTCTCGGGTTGGGCTTGAACCCAGGCTTAAACGGGTCAGGTCCACCCCGGGCCCTAGGGGGACTTCACACTCCCAAGCATTACTATGTTGCAAAAATTATTTGGCAATCCTAAAGGGCTACCAAGAGTATTATGATCAACTGAAGGAGTGAGGCTTGAAATTTCATGTTGACGAATAAAGCATGATATTTGATGATTAATGGAAGTATTATTAGTGTGGTAAATAAATTTTTGACATTTTAGTACATTTTAAGCGACGAGCAACGTTTGGAATGATCTAAATAAGTGTATTTTTTGACTTTTTACGAAAAGATGTGCAAAAAAATAGAGAGATGATGTGACCCAAAAAAGATAAAAAGATTAAAAAAAAAAAAAAAAAAAAGTGTGCTTATATTGCACATCCTAAAACACAAATATTAAACACAAAATGAGACATATATATCTTACTTGAGGTGGACTCTACATGTAGTTCTCACATCATGTGAACACCACATCATGTGAGACATTCACATGACATGAGACGTATGTGTCTCATTCTATGTTTGGTGTTTGTGTTCTTAACATTACTCATAATTTTTTTTTTTTTTTAAATTGAGTAGATGATTGTGAAGGAAAAAAATAATTAATTAATGTATATGATGTGACATTTTGATTTTTGTAAAAAAATTAAGAAAATTATAAATCATGGTATTCTTACAACTTATAACATTAATAATTAAATTGATAAGTTTTTGAGAGAATTACTAGTTAGTGGGACAAGAAAAAAAATTATCAAAATATGGAAGATGCAAGTAAAAAATTGTAAAGGTGCAAGTCTCACTTGTACTTCTCCATATTTTTGCATATATATATATATTGTTTGTTTCAATGTAAAGTAAATCCCCCTAACTTTTGTCACTGATTTGTAATTTTATGTTATATTTTTGTAGCTTTTTGGCTACTCCAAACGAGGCCTGAGTAAACAAGAGATAGTTTATAACTTTTTTTTCTATAGTTAGGAGCTTTTCTCTCTAAACTTTTCTCATTATAGGGTTTCAAGAGTGCAACGACAGTCAGGGTGGGGGAGGGGCTTTCTGCGACCTCTAGCCATCCCTCCTTCTACCCTTCTTTTCTCTTCCATTTCCTTGTTTTTGTCCAATAACTTGAAAACTTTGGCTTTCCATCCTCTTCTTTCCCTGTGAGGCGTTTGTTCCCTTCGCTTCAACTCTGGCCGTGGCCTTCGTTAGATATACCGTCTCTCCTCTTCCTTGCCTATATCTGGCGTCATCCATCATCGCCAAATCTGCCGCTTTCTCTAAGCTTGCCAGACGCCGCCTCCCTTCTCCTACTCTGCCGCCTCCTCCATTGGATTCACTGTCGCCGTTGCTGTAGTTTTGGTTTGTGGGGTGGTTTTTTGCATTTTGTTTTTCTGGTTTTCTGTGAGTTTGTTTTGCTGTTATGTTTGTTTGTAAGTCCATCGACGGTGATGTTAAACTTACCCTTGCTGGGATTGAGGTCTATAATTTATCCTAGACATGTTCTATTGTCAAACTCTTATGATCGATTTTGTTTCGTAGTATGAGCACGAGTACGATATGTGTGTTTGAATATTTTTATAGGTTCTTTCTTTTGTACTTCTTGTTATATTTTTCCTTTATTTGGTATAAGTTTTGGATTGAATGAACTCTTACAAGTGTCGTATGACTTTTTTTAATGATTTTTTTCTTCTAATCAAAAAAAAAAAAAAAAAAACACGAAGCCAGAGTGAAAGTGAACTGTAACACAATTTGGAGGGTCGTGTTTTTAGAACAAGGATCCTCTCTTTGGCTCCTACTTGGTGGGCCATTGGGCCCACTTTTGGATCCAATTTTGATAATTCAAACTATTCACATTTTAAAATTTATCATGTATATTATATTTGTAAAAAATCAAGTCGATCGAATATCGAAAATCACGTGAACTAAAAGTTTTATTAAACAATAAAACTGTTTATTAATTTTTTTTAAATTTTTTTAATAAATGATTTTTAGTTCTTTCAATATCCGATTAATTTAATTTTTTATAAGTATAATATATATGATAAATTTTAAAATATGAATAGTTCAAACTAGCAAAATTAAGTCAAAAAAAAAAAAAAAAAAACCAATAATTTACCAAATAAGAAACCAAGAAAAAGATCATTGCTCGTGATTTTATAGCATGTTGAAAGCCGGAATTCTCCCCGTTTTGCCTGTGCACTTGAATGTTGATTGAACTGGTAGTCAGAGTGAGTGTACGGCCAGATCTAGCATTTAGAAAAAATTACAACAAAGTAGAACAGAATAAGGTGTAAATAATTATGTACAACAAAGTAGAACAGAATAAGGTGTAAATAATTATGTAATGGGATGTAAGTAAAAAATTATGGTGGTGTAAATGTGACTTGCTCCTTTCTAGGTTTGAATATATATATATATATATTTTCACCAAGATATAATTCTCCCTACCTTGTACGAAGTAATCTACGGTGTGATTACTCAGATATTCCCTTTTAAATGATCTGATAACTAGTGGTCATTGTATAAATTACAATTATTATTACTACCTTAAAATAATTTAATATTTTATCTTGTATTATACGTGAAATTTACAAATAAAATTTACAAGTTAACTTTTATGTTTATAACTTTTAAAATTATTAGTTTAAAAAAATTAAAATATATATACAAATCTATTTAGTGAAATTTTGATAATTTGTATTAAAAAAAATTAAACCTGATTAAATGATGTTAAATGAGCTATGATGAACCTCTTTTTGTTATGAAAATATACAAATTTAAAAGTTATAATTAAGACATATATATGATTTTATTATTAAATGTGAAGTAAGGTAATATTTAACAATAATTGATACGGTGTTTCTATTTTTAATCCAATAATTAAGTTACATTTCTTTTGATTTCAATTTCATAACTAAAAATACAATATGAATATAATACATACACGAATTTCTAATTTTTAAGAAAAAGAAAGTTTCAGAGTATTTTTAACCTTTTATCATTTTCTTTTAATTTTTTTTTTATCTAATTTGATTTTAAAATTGAATAAAAAAATTTATTTGATATGAATTATTTTAACTTTTTCATTAAATTTTTATCAATTTTAAAAATAATTTTCATTCTTATTTCATTTTTTTTTTCTTTTCATCAACTTTGATGAAAAAAAATGCTTAATCTTTTTAAATTTTTATCAAATCATAATTTGATTAAAAAAAAATGCTACAAGTTGGAGATTCTCTTAATTAGAATTATATTGAAATAGCATGAAAGTTTGAGAATGTGATTGGATGAAATGTATAATTTAATTAATTCTCTTATTATATTTATATAAAAATTGACATTTATGACCATATCAATATGGGTTGAATTATGGAAAGTTTTTTGAGATGTCAAACATTTTCTAGTTGTAAATATCCTATCTATTAAAAAAAAGAAAAAAAAAAACGAAAAAGAAAAAAAGAAATGTGTAGTTTTTGAATATGTGTTTAACAGTTTTGTTTTGTAGACATAGACAACTGATATTTCAATTTAAGAAATTAAAAAGGAAAAAAAAAATAGATTGGATTTTTTGGGGATAAAAGAAGCCATGTAGCTCATCTATATACTATTTAAGATAGACTATTTTAATCACATAAAACAATATAAATCATATTTAGAGATTATCCCAATATATTATACTATTATATATAACTATAGCGGTAACAAATTAACTATAATATATATGAAAAGTTATATTGAGCTTTCATTTTCAATTAATTGAATTACAATTAATAAACTAACCAATAGCAGTAATGGTACAATGGAATAGAAAGAGGATAAAAATAATGAACATAATGATATTTAAAAGTTTCAAATTTACCTAGATATATAAAAATTTAGTGTTATAATAAAAATCTTGAATTCTAAATAAATTTTCACATTTTTCATAAAATAAAACGACGATAAAAAATAAAATATTCGATACCATCAACACCAATAATTCTTCTCCACTATGCAAATTTGTAAACAAACACAAACTAAAACCGAAACCGAAACTGAAACCAAAACTAACAGCAGAGAAACAGAATCACACAGGGAAAAAAACACTAAAAAAATAAATAAATTATGGAGTGATAGAATGTTGCTTCCAACAACTTGGATCTTCCTCAACCCAATTCGTCAACTTTTCTGCCAATGTCCACGAAGTCTACGAGTTTGAATGACTAATCAGATTATTTTTTAAATAAGACTTGAAAATTGATTAATTTATCCCATTAAGTGAATTAGAATTTTGATATATATATATATATATAATTATATTACTAAATCATAATTCAAATTTAGATATTGTCATATCTTTTGAGATTCATATCTAAATTCATATCTTTTTCTATTTTTTATTTCTGTGTGGTTTCTATTTGTTTTTTCTTCAATTATTTAAGGTGGATTTGTGGGTTTCTATTTTTTTTAAATTTAATTTATCTATAATTTATATTTGTTTTTAATTATTATTGTTTTATGTAAATTATGATGTGAGTTAGATATATAATAAACATGTGAGTTCTAAAGTATGGTGGTGAGAAATATTTTTAAATTAGATTTGTTTAGATAAACTTTAAAAAATTTTAAAATTTAAAATTGGACAAAGAGCGGCAAAAGAAAGATTTTAACTAATAAATAGAAATCAAATTTATTAATTTTATCTATTTATATATCTGATTTTTAAAGTTTTTTTTTTTTTTTTTTTTTTGGTTATGTTATAATATAATGTATAAGATGTAATAAGATATAGATAAACACCCACAACTCTTATGAAAAATATTATCTGATTTTTTGGGGAGAGAAAATAAAAGCAAATTTTAATACTTTCTTTTGAAAATCGATGAGAGAGATTGGGATGGAGATATTATGAAATATTTTTGTTATCTTTCAATTTGAAATCCATAAATTAAGGGATAATTACTATTTCGAAAATAATTAAATAAATAAATCAGCTAATAGTTCATTTTAGTCTATTTTGTAAATTGAAAAATCAATAATTTTAGAATAAGAGTTTGAAGCTGTCACGCCCCACTTTTTATTACTCGAAGTCATTACCAAATTCATTCATTTAATTCAATGTCAGAGAATACATGCGGAAAAACTCTTTACTTCAGTGAGTAGAAATAAATAACTATTCTCCCATCCGATTGCAAATTAAATACAACATGAGCATACTAAATAAACTGCCCGTAGGCTTACATCATTTAAAAATCAAGAAGAAGGGTGTAACTCTTTTACATAAATGGCATTCCGCCAACACAAAAGAGGCCCCGTGGCCAGAAATAAGAAGATCCAAAATCTTGTAGCACATTCTGATTATCACCTGAAAAAGATTCAACAACGTGGGATGAACATATAGTCCGGTAGGGATCTCAACATGGTCCGCAACAATAACAACTTACAGATAGTTATGATCATAAATGCTCAATCTCATATTAGAATAGTAACGTGGCAGTTTATACAAAAATATACATAGGTATGAACTTTTCTCAAAATCAACCATTTCATTCAACACTGAAAGCAATTCACTTTTCTTTTCTTTTCATTACCCCTTTTCCGAAACTTTCATGACAATAACAGTTCTAGAAAACAATTTCACCAAGCCCATTACTTTTCTCCCATTTTCCATACTTACAACAGATTTTCCTTTTTCAAAACATGTTCACAAATATCCAATTTCCTTCACACTTTCCAAACTCTCAAAATAGTATTTATATCTGTTCCCAACACATTCATATCTATACATGCATGCCTTTAGTAAAAAGGGAAATAAAAAATCATCAATATGTATATAATCAACAAATGAGGCAACTCGGCCTATCAAAACTATAACCATCATAACCCATAACATATTTAGATACACTGAGACAATAATGATAAATGAATTCTGCTCTACCTGCCTTAAGCATGGTAAGCCAAAGATACACCTCTCACAATAATATGCCAATTTACCAGACACTAGCTGGAAGGGAATGGTACCTCTGTTCCATTTTACCAGGCGCTAGCTGGAAGGGTGTGGTACCTCAGATTCTCAGCGCAGCCAATTCTCCAGGTGCTAGCTGGAAGGTAATGGTACCTCTGATTCTAAGCGCGGTATATAACACCAATTATTTCAACGCTACAAGGAACAACTAACAAGTGTAATACATACACATATACTATTCAATAATGTTCAACCAACACAGACGTAATGCGTACACGATAATTCATCACAACAATGTCATCCTCTACCGATGACCAAGGACAAAACCTTTAGATGCATGTATTCAGTACACCTATTAAAAGACTCAATTCTCATGAGGTCTTAAAACCCAACAATGCCACTAGTACGATAGGTAAAGATCAAACCCCCAAATGTGTGTATTCAACACTCAAGACATAATAGTTCAATTCTCATATTTATTTTCCGAGACTCACATAGAGTTATCATTTCATTTTCCATTTTCAAGATCAACTTTCATAATTTTCCAGGTCAACATAATCCACCACTTATTCCAACCCACTTTTCTCATTTCACAAAACCAATTCCATTCTTTTCATTTCACAAAACCAATTTCACAGATAATTTAGTTCAATATGTTCATTTCAAAATAACCTTAATGCCATAGTTAATCCCTTAGCCATTAACACTTTTACACAACCCACATTAACAATTGTAATTTACAAACATTGTTCAACCATCCTCCCTCTTAATTTACCAAATCAATATATATTTTAGGGCTTTCTCTTCTTTCAACAATAACATGCTAGAATACCCCCCAGTTAGCCTAAACAACAATCAATGATAACAAACTCATTCTCAAACAACCAACCCTAGGTTCCCTTTCATGATTTTCAAAGAAATCCAACATGGATATGGTTTTCATGCAATATAAATTTACTACATATCTATCTATGAACGAGGTATTGAAAAAGAGCAAGGAAATCCCTACCTCAAATGGAGAAACCCAAAGGAGAAGAAGAGAAGAACTTGAAAGTGCTCTAAACCCAAACTTTTTCCGGATCAAAACGTAGCCCCCGCGATGCTCAACCTTTCTTACAAAGAGACTAGGGTAGAAGGTCTCTAGAACAAGGTGTATTTGTAGAGAGAGAGAGAGAGTTTAGAGAGAGGAGCTGCTGATCTAGGGTTTTGGAAAAGAAAGAGGATCAAAAATGGAGAAGAAGACCCCTGCTGCGAACTGATATATGCGAGGCTCGCTCGAGCGCAAGAGTTCTTGCTCGAGCGAAGAAACACAAAACACTAAACATACAGCTCGCTCGCTCGAGCCAAGAATCACAACCATCAGGTCAAAAAGACACGCAGACGCACGCTCGAGCGCAAGAGTTCTCGCTCGAGCCAAGAGACACAAACTCAAAGCTCGCTCGAGCGAAGAAACCAAAAACTGGGCAGCAACACTATGTTTCTAATCACAACCAACCTGTTACAAACTTGCCCAACACATCCCAACACTCAAATATAAGAAATTAAAGGATGGAAACAAGATACAGATAACAGCACACAACTCGGAACTCGAGTTCGGAATACCACAAAGGACGGGGAAAAACCCGGATCGCTATAACCTCCTCTCCTTAAAGAATTTCGTCCCCGAAATTAAGAATACGTCAAAAGCACAAGGCCAACCGATCACATAGCATTCAACACCCGAGCACTTGGGAAAGAAACTATTCTCACAACAAACCTTCGATTACTCTCATGAAAAAAAGGGCTTACCAAGGAAACACGTCCCAAATGACAACACTCAGGTACAAAAAGCTTCAACAAAACCAAACCCTTCTCGAAGGAAATCACCAAAACACCCGACTAGCGCTCCAAGCTAAGTCACTACTCAACATTCACAATCTCAAATAAGACAACCATAGCAAATATTTTGTATGAATATAAAGAAAATCATTCTCTTGTTCATGAAACATTCCTCAAAGATATTCAAATTTTCAACGTTGACATTCCGAAATAAATTTTGCATTTTCCATGTGAAACTCAAAAGTTTTGTAAGCATTTTTTTTTTTCCCATAAACACGGTGTTACCCATAACACATAACTATCCACAGTTTATTTGCCAAAGATTACTCATTGAAATTCCTCATAACATTTAAATTAAATCAAATCCTCAACATTTTCCTTTTTAACAACGCCCTTAGAAGGCCATAACACTAGGAAGAATTTGTTTTCCATTCCTTTCCAAAATAACAATCGGTGAACTTCTACCCATCACTCACATGGTGATGCCACAACCAACATAAAACATAACATTTCTATAATGGTAGTTAATAGAAATAACAACTGTGCTATCAACATATAAGGCACAAGAAATTCATGATTTTGCAATTTCATTCCATTATAATCATTTTCAGAAATTATCAGCTACACGAGCCAAATATAGGCAAACGAATAATCTACAACATGTTACCCCAACCCGGGGTTTTTCATTGATTCCAAAACAATTCTCATACAAGCTTCCCGACTACAAACACGAGACTCAAAGTCCGCAAAAACATTCCAAGGCATCCATGATTTGACAGCCTATATATACAAACTCAAGCTTTCCTCAAGGTGACCAATGCCAACCAAAACCCGATGTCAACAAGCTGACCAATCAACTCAATAAATCTCTACACTCGGTAAACCAATCACTGATGTGCTACTTAATACCACTTACCCCAAACACGGAGTTCCCTGCACAAACCCCAAATTTTGGGATCTCACCGGATTTCTTAAGATCGAACCACACCATCACTGTTTCTAAGGGAGTCATCACCCACATGCCTACATAGCAAGCCTGCCATTTCTCCTTAAACTCAAGACTGACATGGTCAACCTCAATCACACAATCCCTACACAAAAGACAATTTTGACCAATGCTACTCTCGTTACCCAAGAACACAAACTGTTCTTCCTTCCAAAGAATGCTGCCAGCATCCATTCATGAAATTCTCCTCCCACTCACAAACCATACCCAATAACCAATAACACCACTGACTCATCTCACCCACACATAGTCACTAATCAGTAACAGGTCACAACACGAACACTACTCATATACATAACTGATGGAATCACAACGGACTCATTAACTAGCAAAACCCAAAACACTAAACAACACACTAGTACTACTCCCACTAACCCGAGATACAGATCTCACACTTCCTCAGACATTCTCACATAACTTTGCCAATACCACACAACTCTCGAAACCATCACACCAATCACATTCACCCACGGATTCCCCGTTCTCAACAAACAACTTTTAAACTGAACAAGGCTCACAGGCTATCACATAACTATCTCATGATTCAATACCAAACATACAACAACACTAGGATCGCCGATCCCATTGACAACTTCTCAATATATATATAAAAGAGGGTTCGAGATTCCATGCATGCCCCCAATTCATGAGGGTTAAACAAACAACAATATACATACATATGCAATACATAATCATGATGTCTCAGCATCCAGCAATACACCGGTCAACAACAAAATGATTCACATAATACATCACCGGCAATCAACACAAAAGTCCCTCTCTAGGGTAGTACTATAGGGTTAGCTAATAAGTCGCTCCTCGCGAGGCTCTCGAAGCCTGGCCTGCCCGTTTCTGGTACCGATAACGCCCCTGACTGGGCGGGTACGACTGAGTCTGACTAGGTTTTGAAACACTCGAAGAATTCACACGTAAAGGGCATAAACGTCTAACATGGCCCAGCTGACTACAATCAAAACAACCAGCAGACCCCCTACTCTGAGACTGGTCTGAAACCTGAACCTCTCTGGACCTCCTAACAGAAGAGTCCAAAACCCCTAACGAAGAAAAGGATTTAGCCTGGGATTGAGCATGCGCTCGCCTCCACCTCTTACTGAGCCTAGAGTGCTTATGAACCGTAGGAGTTACCGAGATGGCCTCCTCCCTAACCCGACCAACACTCACAACCATGGCCTCCACATGAGCCGCTGCCTCGACTAGACTATAGAAATCCTTCCAAAGGGATCTAGTTACTTTTTCCCGGATATCGATACACAACCGACTTTCAAACTCATAACAACGACGCTCCTCTGTTGCCACCAACTCTGGAGCAAACCTTGACAAACTGGAAAACCGCATCTCAAACTGTGCCACTGGAGTAGCATCCTGACGCAACTCAACAAACTGTTCCCTCAATCTTTCCCGAGCAGAAGGAGGGAAATACTTGGCCAAGAAGGCCTCGGTAAAAGCAACCCACGTGCTACCTACAGTATTCTTAGCATACTTCCACCAATAACCCGCATCTCCCTTTAATTGAAAAGTCGCCAAAGAAACCCTCAACTCCTCATCTTCGACTCTGAGCATATCAAGAGTCTTGGTAATCTACTCTAACCAATTCTCTGCCTCCAACGGTTTGGCCTCCCCCACAAACTCAGGTGGACTGGAGTGAAGAAACTCCTTACTAAACTTGAGGGTATGCCCGCTGTCACCCTCAGTATGAGCTAGAACATCCTGCACCGATCTCACAATCTCGCGTGCAACGTCCTCGCCGACAGCCGATACTACAACGGCGGGTGTTAAAGGAACTGCTGTGCCTCTACCGGCACTCCTACTACTCGTCCATCCTCTACTCTCTCGTGCAGACATCCTATAAGGCCCAAAAAAAAACCTCACTTAGTGCACAACACAATAACCTTCTCCGAGTCACACACTTACTACCCTAAAACATACATTTCTATTGCATATAAACATCTAAACATTTAAACACGTAATCGAATCAAGTCCACAAAGATAGCCACTCATCCTGGAACTCTCAAGGAATTCCTATCAGAAACTACGCTGATCAGGCGTGTTTCAAGAGGACCTCAAAGCAAGTTCACCGGCTACGAGTACTATCTAGAAAACTTAATCCCATGCTCACATAAATGCAACATAGGAGTCCTAACATTCATGCTAACTATATGCAACGTCCTCACCACACGTAGTAAACCTATTGTGGTAAAAATCACTTCCTACGAGCCCAAAGTATTCAAACCCGGCTCGCTCTGATACCAAGTTGTCACGCCCCACTTTTTATTACTCGAAATCATTACCAAATTCATTCATTTAATTCAATGTCAGAGAATACATGCGGAAAAAATCTTTACTTCAGTGAGTAGAAATAAATAACTATTCTCCCATCCGAATGCAAATTAAATACAACATGAGCATACTAAATAAACTGTCCGTAGGCTTACATCATTTAAAAATCAAGAAAAAGAGTGTAACTCTTTTACATAAATGGCATTCCGCCAACACAAAAGAGGCCCCGTGGCCAGAAATAAGAAGATCCAAAATCTTGTAGCACATTCTGATTATCACCTGAAAAAGATTCAACAATGTGGGATGAATATATAGTCCAGTAGGGATCTCAACATGGTCCTCAACAATAACAACTTACAGATAGCTATGATCATGAATGCTCAATCTCATACTAGAATAGTAATGTGGCAATTTATACAAAAATATACATAGGTATGAACTTTTCTCAAAATCAACCATTTCATTCAACACTAAAAGCAATTCACTTTTCTTTTCTTTTCATTACCCTTTTCCCCAAACTTTCATGACAATAACAGTTCTAGAAAACAATTTCACCAAGCCCATTACTTTTCTCCCATTTTCCATACTTACAACAGATTTTCCTTTTTCAAAACATGTTCACAAATATCCAATTTCCTTCACACTTTCCAAACTCTCAAAATAGTATTTATATCTGTTCCCAACACATTCATATCTATATATGCATGCCTTTAGTAAAAAGGGAAATAACAAATCATTAACATGTATATAATCAACAAATGAGGCAACTCGGCCTATCAAAACTGTAACCATCGTAACCCATAACATACTTAGATACACTGAGACAATAATGATAAATGAATTCTGTTCTACCTGCCTTAAGCACGGTAAGCCAAAGATACACCTCTCACAACAATATGCCAATTTACCAGACACTAGCTGGAAGGGAATGGTACCGCTGTTCCATTTTACCAGGCGCTAGCTGGAAGGGTGTGGTACCTCAGATTCTCAGCGCAGCCAATTCTCCAGGCGTTAGCTAGAAGGTAATGGTACCTCTGATTCTAAGCGCGGTATATAACACCAATTATTTCAACGCTACAAGGCATAACCAACAAGTGTAATACATACACAGATACTATTCAATAATGTTCAACCAACACAGATGTAATGCGTACACGATAATTCATCACAACAATGTCATCCTCTACTGATGACCAAGGACAAAACCTCTAGATGCATGTATTCAGTACACCTATTAAAAGACTCAACTCCCATGAGGTCTTAAAACCCAACAACGCCATTAGTACGATAGTTAAAGATAAAATCCCCAAATGTGTGTATTCAACACTCAAGACATAATAGTTCAATTCTCATATTTATTTTCCGAGACTCACATAGAGTCATCATTTCATTTTCCATTTTCAAGATCAACTTTCATAATTTTCCAGGTCAACATAATCCACCACTTATTCCAACCCACTTTTCTCATTTCACAAAACCAATTCCATTCTTTTCATTTCACAAAACCAATTTCACAGATAATAAAGCCATAACCCATCTTAGTTCAATATGTTCATTTCAAAATAACCCCAATGCCATAGTTAATCCCTTAGCCATTAACACTTTTACACAACCCACATTAACAATTGTAATTTACAAACATTGTTCAACCATCCTCCCTCTTAATTTACCAAATCAATATATATTTTAGGGCTTTCTCTTCTTTCAACAATAACATGCTAGAATACTCCCCAGTTAGCCCAAACAACAATCAATGATAACAAACTCATTCTCAAACAACCAACCCTAGGTTCCCTTTCATGATTTTCAAAGAAATCCAACATGGATATGGTTTTCATGCAATATAAATTTACCACATGTCTATCTATGAACGAGGTATTGAAAAAGAGCAAGGAAATCCCTACCTCAAATGGATAAACCCAAAGGAGAAGAAGAGAAGAACTTGAAAGTGCTCCAAACCCAAACTTTTTCGGATCAAAACATTGCCCCCGCGATGCTCAACCTTTCTTACAAAGAGACTAGGGTAGAAGGTCTCTAGAACAAGGTGTATTTGTAGAGAGAGAGAGAGAGAGAGTTTAGAGATAGGAGCTGCCGATCTAAGGTTTTGGAAAAAAAAGAGGATCAAAAATGGAGAAGAAGACCCCTGCTGCGAACTGATATATGCGAGGCTCGCTCGAGCGAAGGAGTGGTCGCTCGAGTGACTAGACACAACATAGACCTCGCTCGAGCGCAAAAAGCGTCGCTCGAGCGAACAATGCGAAGCTTCAGGTCTGCAACCTAGAAGCACGCTCGAGCACAAGAGTTCTCGCTCGAGCGAAGAAACACAAAACACTAAACATACAGCTCGCTCGCTCGAGCGAATGAAAGGTTGCTCGAGCCAAGAATCACAACCATCAGGTCAAAAAGAGACGCAGACGCAAGCTCGAGCGTAAGAGTTCTAGCTCGAGCCAAGAGACACAAACTCAAAGCTCGTTCGAGTGACAAAAGCCTCACTCAAGCGAAGAAACCAAAAACTGGGCAGCAACACTATGTTTCTAATCACAACCAACCTGTTACAAACCTGTCCAATATATCCCAAAACTCAAATATAAGAAATTAAATGATGGAAACAAGATACAGATAACAGCACACAACTCGAAACTCGAGTCCGGAATACCACAAAGGACGGGGAAAAACCCGGATCGCTATAGAAGCTCTTAGGAGGCTTCTCACTAAAAATCTCATTTTACTTATATAATATACTAGCGTAATACTCGTGCTATGCACAGTTTCAAATAAATAATTAATAGTTAATATTAAAATTAAAATTAAATAGTAAAAAAATAAAATTAATTGAATTTTAACTTTTTTTATCGCAATTTCGCTTTCCCCCCCCCCCTCTCTCTCTCCCTACCATTAATGCTATGTTTTAAATTCTAAATAATAATAACATGAATCATAGCATAATTAGTAAAACTTAAACAAAAATTATGATAAATTTTAAAATTGAACTTTTTAATTTTTATTTTTAGGAACAAAAACTACACTTATGATAAAATATAAATACATAATTATTTTCAAAGAGTTTCATAATTTTAGTTTGCCATAAATTAGATGACATCATAAACTATGTGAAACTCAATAATTATTATCATTATTTTTTACTAATTACATTTTTTTAGTTTGCCATATAATAATAATAATAATAATTTTTTGTGAAACTCAATCTAGCAAAATTTGTTTAAATCAAAAAATTTAATAACAAAATGAAAATGACAAATAATAAATTACTAGTGACCCTTATTCTTTTATCTTTCCTGAAATCGGGATTTACGTACTAAGTACATTTTTTAGATTTTCTTACACTCGCTAGTTTTGGCATCTAACATTGGCCCCTTTTTTTATTCTGCTCTATCGCTCATCTTTTCTTAACAAATCTTCATTGCATGAGTGTAATTTTTTAAAATTAATTTATAAACAATAATACCCCATGCTATGCACGGGTTTAAATAAATAATTAAAAATTCATTTGAAATTAAATAATAGCATAAAATTTATTTATAAAAAATAAATAAACTGTGGTAGAATGTATTTTTTAAAAAGTGCAATAAAATTATAAAAACTATATTTGCAATGAAATATAAATGTATTTTGTCTTATAAGTTTTGCAATTTACTTTATTTTATGTTAGAAATAGTCCAATCATATAATAAATTATATTTGACAATTTATTAACTATCCATTGTCTATTTTGTAAAAGTTTATAAAAATATGTCTATTAGTTTTTCCTATGCCACGATTCACAAATACAAAAGAATAAGAGATGGCTTGATTTATAATTGTTCTAGACACTAAAAGTGACATAATCTAATTGACTCAACAACTTGGCCATGACCTAATCATTAGAGAATTGTCTTAATCTATGTCTAAGTATGAACCACTTAACCCATTTATTTATTAAATTGGTGAATAAATATATGTTAGTATTTTTTATATTAAAATATTATATATATACATATATGCTTATGCATAGTTATTAAAAAAATTCAAACTTTGATAAATTTTATATTTATATTTAAAATTATTACATGAATAGTTAAGTATATTTATGTGTGAAAAAACTATCCAAGGTCAACCTAAAATATAGACATTGTTCTAACCATATTTTGGGCCTAATTTAAAATTCTAATCTGTCAATTAATAGTGAGTTATTAAACAAATTCAAATCTTGATAAAATTTTATCTTTATATTTAAAATTATTACACGAATAGTTAAGTATATTTATGTGTGAAAAAACTATCCACGGTCAAACTAGAATATAAACATTGTTCTAACCATATTTTATATTTGATTTAAAATTTTGATCAGTCAATTAATAGAAATAGTTGGTAATAATCAATTTAAATTTTATGTCACGCCCTCAAAATAATACATAGAAACCCACACAATTGACATGCATAGACATAAGTAAACAAAACTTAATTCCATTCATCAGAGTATTCCTTACAAATATATTACATGTTGACAACAAAAGTAAATACCCAACGGGCTTACAACTTTCCAAGCCAACACTTGGTTACACAAAAAGAGAGTACTAACTCAAAACACATTAAGCCCTTGGCTTGAATTTACATGTAATACTTAAAAGATATCACAAAAAGTCTTTCAGCCTCTAGCCTCCCAAGCTACGTCCTTGGAGGTAGCATACCATCTGTACCTGAAAATGATGTCCCATATAGGGTGAGCCACAGCCTAGTAGAGATATACTAAACCAAATATAAGCAATGACTAAAACAGTAGCATTTGATAGATGGTTAACACGTATAAACCATTTTATATCACAATCCAGTTCCATGACAATCATGTCCATGCTTCATTTCAATTTTCTTTACTTATACAAACCCGTTACATAAACATGGCTCAGAACCTGACCTACCAATTGAATGAGACTATGGCTCATATTAACACGTTTCCATATTTCACAATTTCACATGAGATTTACAACTCATATTCAAACACATCCATACTTCAAATGATACACATATTTGCTGTATTAACACTTCAATTTAATACACATATTTGCTGTATTAATGGAGTCCATCCCCTATCTCCTTCCAAACAGGTTTGAGAGTCCATCCCCTATCTTCCCTCAAACCATGGAGTACATCCCCTATCTCCTCCCACACAATACACATATTCCAAGTATATAAACAATTATCATATACAGGAATCAATCAATACATATAATTGATGTATTATTCCAACTGTCATATTCAATGACATATTTAATGTGATTAGTTTCAGTTTTCCCTAATCAACATACAGTGTCTACAACAATCAAGACTATCCCCAAAACAGTTATTTCTAAACAGAAAATAAATGCATTAAACAAATACAATCTCAACTTTTACATATGTGAGTGATAAATTAATTCAACTACACCATTCAATCCCATAACATCCCAATTTCACAATTTCCAATTCAATTTCATATTTCCCAAATTAATTATACTAATTAACTTATCACAATAATTAGGGCATTTTTCCCTAATCCCTAATATCAACCCTAAGGTCCAATTTCATCGATAATGAAACAATAATTCCGTTTCTCAATGTCTTACATACATATGGGTTTTAATATTCGAAAACCTCTCTTTTATAAATTACACAATAACCCCAACTTTTCCAAAAATTGCCCAACATCACCAACTACTCAAAATGACCAAAATTAAAGACAAAGCTCATAAGATAGAGTAGGGTATCTCTACCTCGAAGTTAGAAGCCCAAAGGAGTAGATGAGGAAAAACCAAAGTGCTCCAAATCCACTATTGTTCAGATTAAAGCAAAACCCTCGCGACCCCTTACCTTTCTTACAAAGAACTTAGGGTAGAAACACACTAAAACTAGATGAAACCCTAGAGAGAAGATGTTTAGAGAGAGAAGAGCAGCTGTATTAGGGTTTGAGAGAGAAGAAGGATGAAAAAGTGAAGTGTTTACCCGCTGCTGTCTACTGATATAACACAGGCTCGCTTGAGCGAAGAAGTGGTCGCTCGAGCGACCAAACACAAAGAAGCCTCGCTCGAGCCAACAATCCAAACCTTCAGGTCTGCAACCCAGAAGCACGCTCGAGCGACAGAATGCTCGCTCGAGCGAAGAAACCCAAAACATAGACCTCGCTCGCTCGAGCGAAGAAACCCAAAACATAGACCTCGCTCGCTCGAGCGAAGGAAAGCTCGCTCGAGCCAAGAATCAAAACCATCAGGTCAAAAAGGGACGCAGACGCAAGCTCGAGCGCAGGACTTCTCGCTCGAGCCACCAGACACAAAACTCAACTCTCGCTCGAGTGAAGGAAACCTGGCTCGAGCGAAGGATCTAAAACAAAGAGCTCGCTCGAGCGACAAAAGGCTCGCTCGAGCGAAGAACCAAAATTCTGGGCAGCAACCATTTGCTCCCAATCACACCCAACCTGCAATAAACCTGCCCAAAATATCCTATAACTCAAATATAAAGTATTGAAGGACGGAAACAAGATATATACAACAACCGACATCCACGGAACCAAGTCCGGATTACACTAATCAATGGAGAGAAAACCAGGGTCGCTATAACCTCCCCCCTTTAAAGAATTTCGTCCCCGAAATTAGGTACAAGTTTTTCAAAAACAAGTTTTTGTCAATTCTCAATAACATCATAGTTCAACCTTCCACATCTTGACCATTACTGGTCATCCCATCTCTATTCAAGAGGCATTTCACAATAAACAACTTCCAATGTGCATTATCAACATGCATTCATTTGAAATTTACCAATTTCAACATATAGTCCGAAATTCAATTATATAACCAATGCCAACAACATATTTGCATTTCTATAACATATTTAACATACACAATGTTAAAATAAACTTCCATTCTCAAGGCATAATTCATAATACTTCCACAATATTTCCATAAACCAAACATATACAATGTTTTACAACTCAAGACATATACAATGCTCTTAAGGTTTATCAATACAACAAAATATACAATATATGCTCAAACATCCACAAATAGATCTGGATATTTTTCTCGGACCTCCAACTCACGTTCCCAAGTGGCTTCCTCCACTCTGTGATGTTTCAACAAAACTTTTACAAAGGGAATGGTCTTGCCTCGCAAGACTTGATCCCGCCTATCCAAGACCCGAACCGGTCTCTCCTCATACGAGGCATCCTCATCAACCTCTAAGTCGGTCCAATCCAATACATGCGATGGATCCGGCTCGTACTTTCGAAGCATACTAACATGAAACATGTCATGAACTCCGGACAATTGCGGCAGCAAAGCTAAACGGTAGGCAACCTCGCTAATCCTCTCAAGGATCTTGAAAGGGCCAACAAACCGAGGGGACAACTTCCCACTCTTACCAAACCTCATCAATCCCCGCCTAGGTGATATTTTCAGAAAAACATGATCACCCACCTCAAATACCAGAGGCCTCCGCCTACGGTCGGCATAACACTTTTGGCGACTCCGGGTTGTAACAAGCCTCCTACGGATAAGCTCAACTTTCTCCGTCGTTTCCCTCACCAACTTCGGGCCCAACAAAGGTGCATCACCCACCTCGGCCCAACAAGCTGGAGACCTACAAGGTCGGCCATACAAGGCCTTAAACGGTGCCATACCGATACTTGACTGGAAACTGTTATTGTAGGCAAACTCCACCAAGGGCAAGTGCCTCTCCCACGACCCACTAAAGTCAAGAACACAACCTCGAAGCATATCCTCAAGGATCTGAATAGTACGCTCGGACTGCCGGTCAGTCTGAGGATGATAAGCCGTGCTAAAGATCAATCTAGTGCCCAAGGCACTCTGCAAACTCTGCCACAACCTAGCAGTAAAACGTGGATCTCTATCTGAGACGATTGACACTGGGACCCCGTGCAACCTCACTATGTCCCGAACATACAAGTTGGCAAGATGATCTACCGAATCTCTCACGCGCATAGGGATGAAGTGCGCCGACTTAGTCAACCGGTCTACAACCACCCAAATAGCATCACTACCCCGCTGAGTCCTCGGAAGACCTACAACGAAGTCCATAGTGACATGCTCCCACTTCCACTCGGCAATAGGCAAGGGTTGTAACAAACCCGCTGGCCTCTGATATTCGGCCTTCACTTGCTGACAAGTAAGGCACTTAGACACAAAAACTGCCACATCTTTCTTCATACCCCGCCATCAAAACTGGCGACCCAAATCACGATACATCTTAGTGCCTCTCGGATCACCGCAAGGCGTGAATGGTGAAACTCTCGGAGTACCTCCTCTCGACAAGACTCGGGCACGAACAAACGGTCTCGGTATCTCACACTTAGGTCGGGATACACCGTTAAACCCTTCTCAACCTTCCCAATGGAGATCTTTTCCCAGAGGGATTCTACCTCAAGGTTACCTCTCTGTGCCTCTAACACTTGACTCACAAGTGTAGGCTGTGCAACAACAGAAAACAAGGCCGCAGCCTCAACGGATTCGCCCAGAAGCAAATCAAACTCTCCAAGAGCACCCAACATCTCCCATTCCCGGATGGCTATACAAGCTACATCACTAATCGATTTCCTGCAAAGGGCATCGGCCACAACATTGGCCTTTCCCGAATGGTAATGCAACTCAAAGTCATAATCCTCAATAAACTCCATCCACCTCCTCTGCCTCAAATTCAAGTCTGTTTGTGTAAACAGATACTTCAGATTCTTATGATCCGATAACACCTCGAATCTCTCACCATAAAGGTAGTGCCTCCAAATCTTCAAGGCAAAAATCACACTTGCTAACTCTAGGTCATGTGTAGGATAATTCCTCTCGTGTATTTTCAACTGCCACGAGCCATAAGCTACCACTTTCCCCTCTTGCATCAACACACAACCGAAACCCTCTCATGAGGCATCACAATAAACCGCATAACCCAAACCTCTCTCCGGAATAATCAAAATCGAAGTGGTGGTAAGTCTAACTTTTAACTCTTAGAACGACTTTTCACAAGTCTCACTCCATACAAATTTGACTCCTTTCCGCGTCAACCTAGTCAACGGCGAAGCTAGCCTGGAAAAATCTTTTACAAACCGGCGGTAATACCCAGCTAATCCCAGAAAACTGCAGATCTCAAAAACACTCTTAGGCTGTGCCCAATCTTGAACTGCCTCAATCTTGGATGTATCAACAGACACCCCTTCCCTGGAGACCACATGACCTAAAAACTTGACTTCTCTTAGCTAGAACTCACACTTCCCAAATTTGGCATACAGCCTATGGGCTCTAAGCAATTCAAGCACCACTCTCAAGTGTTCCTCGTGCTTCTCCTCCGAAGGTGAATAAATCAGGATGTCGTCAACGAAAACGACCACAAAACGATCTAAGAATTCCTGGAATATCTGGTTCATCAAGTCCATAAACACTGTCGGTGCATTGGTGAGCCCAAAAGGCATCACTAGAAACTCATAGTGGCCATACCGCGTACGGAATGCCATCTTCGGAATATCCTCCTTCTTGACCCTCAACTGATGGTAACCCGATCTCAGGTCTATCTTAGAGAAACAACGGGACCCTTTCGACTGGTCAAACAAATCATCAATACGAGGCATAGGGTACTTGTTCTTAACCGTAGCCTGATTCAATTTCCAGTAGTCGATACAAAGTCTCAAAGCCCCATCTTTCTTCTTAGCAAAAAGGGCTGGTGCTCCCCATGGCGAAGTACTAGGGCGGATGAAGCCCTTATCTAGCAACTCTTGGAGTTGAATCTTCAACTCAATCAACTCGGCTGGGACAAAACGGTATGGTGCCATAGAAATTGGCGCCGTGCCGGGCACTAGATCAATAGAGAACTCAATCTCTCGATGAGGTGGCAAACTCACAAGATCCTCGGGAAAGACGTCCGAGTACTCACAAACCACTCTCGGCAATACAGTCTGGGTCTCATCACACTCACCACTCATAAAGCTAGCGAGAAGGCCACTAAGCTCACTCCGCCCTCACGGATCATACACTGGTGGCAACACACTACCAACCCGATCCCCCAAGAAATGAAAACAATCCCCACTCAAGGTATATACAGTGATCCTCTGGCGGTAGCAATCAATAACAGCCTGGTATGACGATAACCAGTCCATACCCAAAATCATATCGAAACCCGACATAGCCATAACTACAAAAGAAAATTGAAGCCGGCATTCAGCGACCTCTATATCACAGCCCCGACACCCTTGTTTCAAAATCAATTCACCCCCGACAGGTAATACAACACAAATAGGAGATGCTAACTGTGCCAACTCCAACCCCAAAACAGATGCAAATGCAGCAGATATAAAAGAATGGGATGCACCCGTATCAATCAACACATTGGCAACTGAGTTGCAAAACAAAAAGGTACCTCTCACAACAGATGGAGTCGGTACAAGATCCTGCGCGGTAACAGCATACACGCGCCCAGAAGGTCTCTGATCTACCTGCTTACCCCTAGGAGCAAAAGACTACTGCACAGACTGAGACGATGACGCCCCTTGATTGGCCTTCGAGGCCTGAATAGACTGTGCTGGCTGAAAACTCTGCGTCTGCCTCGAATCAGATGCACCCGATGTGCCACTCAACTGCGGGCAGAACCTCTTCAGGTGCCCCGCTTGACCACACTGGTAACAAGAGAGCGGCTGACCTCTGCCCTGACTTTGGCTTTGAGGACAAGCCGATGATGGAGCTGCTCTCTGCGCTCCGCCCTTCTGCAGGCAAGCTGGAGACTTGTGGCCCAGCTGACCACATTTGTAACAAGTAATGTCTCCCTGACTACCTCTCCTAGAACCTGCACTCAACACTAGAAAGGTAGATCTCGCCAAAGCACTCTGGGACTGCTGAGGGTTAGAACCCCTCTGCCTCCTACCATCCCCCTGGCCATCCTGACTCCTCTTGGAGCCCCTCATCATCTCTTCCTCCTCATGCATCATAATCTCCATATGGGCCGCAGCATCCACTAGACGCCCATACTCCCAAACCATGGATCCCCCAACTCTGGTCTTGAGTCCATGTCTCAACTTCTTCTCAAATTCTAGACAACGGCGTTCCTCAGACGCCACTAGCTCAGGTACAAACCTGGATAAACTGGTAAATGCGGCCTCAAACTTGGCCATTGGCATACTCAGCTGCTTGAGCTGACAAAACTAGTCCCTCAGCTTCTCCCTGACAGCTGGAGATAAGAACTTCTCCTGGAAAGCATCTACAAAGGCCTCCCATGTACCACCAATATGGCCCCTCATGAACTTCCATCACTGACCCGCATCTCCCTTCAACTAGAAAGATGCCAAGGTCACCTTCAAGGCCCCGTCTTCGATGCCAAGCATCTCAAATGTCTTAGTCATCTGTTCCAACCACTCATCAGCCTTAAGTGGCTCCTTCGGATCACCCACAAATTCATCCGAATTTGACCGGAAGAACTCCCTCTTCAAAAAAGAAGGCCCTGCATCAACAACCTGGGTCTGGACTTGATTCTCAGCTCTGAGAATGTCCATGGATGCCCTCATAGCTTCTGCCATCTCGCGGGCTAAGGCGCCCATGGCCTGTTGACCTACTGGCTAGGCCACATTGGCCTGGCCAACACCCTCTTGCTGCACCGGAATGTCATCCGGTATGGGCATCTCCTGCCTCGTAGGCCTACATCGCCTACCACCACGTCCTCGTCTTGACATTCTAATAAAGGTGACGAAGAACATTAGCACATTCACAAATGTGCTGAAGCTATAACACTCACGTCCTAATGCATTGGACAACAATAATTTATTCCACGTAAGCACATAATCACATAAGCACTTACGAATTTCATTTCCGGATAATGATAGTCCCGAGGTGTTGCTAGAGTTCCGTTTAGAAACAGCATTGATCAAGTGCTTTTCCAACAAGACTCCCAGAAACCCAAGAGAGAAGATGTTTAGAGAGAGAAGAGCAGCCGGATTAGGGTTTGACAGAGAAGAAGGATGAAAAAGTGAAGTGTTTACCCGCTGTAGACACCCCATTTTTGACCGTCCTCAAGACTTGGACGTCATCGTTTGAACACCTGATGATCATCCATGTTCGTGTTCGTTTTGAGTTCCCGGAGATCTCAGCCGCGCGCCTTGCCTCAGGATCTCTTAACTGGACTGTTCTGTGCTTGGTTTTGGACCAAGAACTTGCTAGTTTTTGCTTCTGAGGGCAGGGAATGGCTTGTCAGCCATCCCCGGACCCTATCGGCCAAGGCATGGTGTCACCGGCCATGTTCTCTTGCCACCGGCCATTGGTGATGGCCGGTCGGCACCTTTGATGGTCGGCCGGCCTTTAATTTGGTCAATCGGCCATAATTTCTGGCCGGGACTTCTTTTTTGCCTTTTTTAGGCATTGTGCCAGCTGGAGCACACAGATCTGTCCTCCATACACGTGTAGGGAGGATTTGCACCCTTTGCACCCTTTTGTTCTAAGCTTTTTGAAGAAGCTTGCACCCTTTGCTCTAGCTTCTTGAGGAAGCTTGGACCTTTTTCTTAGCTTCCCCAAGAAGCTTGAACCCTTTGTCTTAGCTTCCTCAAGAAGCTTGACCCCCTTGACCCCTTTTGTTTAGCTTCTCTAAGAAGATTAGGCCCTTGTCTTGCTCTATAAAAGAAGACCTCTCTTCTCCTTTGAGGAGGTTCAGAAAATTAGAGATATATATGTTATATACACCACTCTCTCTCTATATCTCCCTCTCTCTCTACATTTGTGCGTGTTAGAGTGTCCAAAAGTGAGTTTTGTTCTTAGTTTTGCACTAAGACACCTAGTGTTACACCATACCTTGGTTATTGAGGTGTTGAGAGGTTGGTCTTGGAGCTTTTGAGTTGGTTTTGATCAGAAAAGGAGGCTGGAGTTTTGGTTCTTGAAGTGTTCTTCAAGGGTGAGTACTATTGCTTTATATTCCCCATTCTTGCACTACCTTTTAACCTACTTTGCATGCTGTTTTGAGCTTTGTGTATAACTGATAAAAGTTCTAATTTTTCATGTTTAAGATGTTTCATTAAGGCCATTCTTGTGTTTGGGGCCGACCTCCCCCTCTTAGGCCTTGTTTGGCCTCTTTTGTGCCTTCTTTGTTGAGCTTTGGGAACTTTCGTGTATTGGCCTTCTCACCACTAAATCCAGAGGATTTTCAGTGGTGGTGAAGTGGTTTTGAGGTCTTGTATAGGGGAGGGACACCCCTCTCCCCTTATGTCTCATTTGCATGTGTTTTTGGCTCATAAGGGTAGTATGTATGCTTAGTCGATTTTGGCTCCTTTTCAGTGGGTATTTGGTGTTATTTGGTCATGCTTTACCTCTATTTTAGGTTGGTCTGTTGACCCCTTGCATGCACCATACACTTGCCTTGCATTCCTCTATTTTGCCTAGAAATGCATCGTGCATTTAGACCACCATGCTTGCATGTTTTGACTTGGCCTTGTGAAGTTTTTAGTCATGTTTTAACATGTTTAAGTTCTGTTTGGTGTCAATTTGGTCATACTTTCCATGCTTTATATAGCCTCTTTGCATTCTAGTTTGTTGGCTTCGGGTGTGTGAGTCTTTAGCGTGCATTACTTAGGCTATTTCAGTGATTTGGAATCACTTATCATGTCATTTTAGTCCATATTTTATGCTTACATGCTTGCATTTGTTACCCTTTCAATGCCTTGAAGAGTTGTGGTCCTATGCTCCATGTTTGAGTCCTCGGTGTATGCCTTTTTGTTTAAGTCCTTGGGCTGCCGTATCAGTGGGTTTTGGGGTGTATTTTGACGCATTGAAACTCTATTTTTGGTTGCATAATCCATGCCATGTGTGATCATGATAGTTGTAGTGGAATGCTCCCTTTTATGCCTTAGTTTTAGGCCCATTGGTGTGCATGTTTGCATAAGCATTTGTCCATCCTTTCCATCACTTTTGGCCACTGTTTATGGCAAGACTAAGGTCTGCCCTTTGCGGTTTAAGTCCACCATTGCATGTTCGTCGCACGTTTGTCGCATATTTGGTTCATTGTGTATTGGCACATGCTAGTTTCATTGCATATTTTTCCATGTTTGCTACATTGCATTTTGCATGTTTGGCATATTGCGTATTTGCATGTATAGGTTGCATTGCATTTGGCATGCCTTGCTAACTTAGCCTCATATTGCATGCTTGATGCCATTTTGTACACTTGAGCCATTTTGCATACATACATTGCATTATGTTTGGTTTGGGGTGTCAAACCAAACATGAGGAATGAGGTGTGTTCGTACTCAAAGTGACGAAACACGCCTCAATCCTTGGTCGCCAACGTCCTTGATCTCAACATGATAGGGCATGAAGCATTCACTCGTTTGTTGCATTCATTTACGTTGATTTGCAAGCTTGGTACCTTTGGCCATCATGCATCGAAATGCATGGTTGGTGGCCCGAGGGCCGAGGGCCACACTTCCATGAGTCTACAGAATAATAGAGAGAGTGGCCATGCACACATTGCTTTGAAATTTCCTTGCCATGCACTGTCTGTCCTCTGCTGTTGTCAAAACAGGATTCTGCAGGAAGATTTGGCCGGCCGACCACATACAGTGCCGACCGACCAAAAATATCTGGCCGATGGCTTCACAACTGGTCGATGACCATTTATCAATGGCCGGTGGATCTTTACCTTGGCCGGTGGCATCCCAAAATGATCAGGGAGTGGTTCAGAAGCATCACAAGTATTTTCACAGTTCTCAGAGGTGTAAAACAGTGCTAACAGAGGCAACAATGGCATGGCAACGGGTTTTCGAGCGAGGCG
This sequence comes from Camellia granthamiana, assembly GCA_036172215.1. Lineage (NCBI taxonomy): Eukaryota > Viridiplantae > Streptophyta > Magnoliopsida > Ericales > Theaceae > Camellia > Camellia granthamiana. The sequence continues at coordinate 41,085,380 of CM069905.1, forward strand.
ATCGAGCATGCATCATTCAAACATTCCGAGGCGGGGCTGCGGCCGCCTCCTTTTGTAATTAATTTATTAATTGATTAGGATTTTGTAATAGTTAATTAGCCAGGGTAGTTAATTATTTATTCGGACCCTCCGAGGGAGGGCAATTGTGTAATAAGCGTGCGTGTGTGTGATGTATGTCTTCCAACCCCACGTCTTTCTCCCTTTTATTTACCAGCTTATGATGATTAGTTTAGGGCATGTTTCAATTAGCATACTTATGCTCGCATGTTTGCATCCATTCATCTGTCTTGCATGCACGGGGCTCGGCTCATCATACTAACTGCACTGTATTTCAATTCCGAGTTGAATACTTGTTAGTTGTAGCATTTCACATGCCATCTTTAAAATAGCCGAGCCTATTGTAGTTGCATTCCTGTATGTGTTGCATTAGGCATTTCAGGATAGTTAGGATCATGCATGGATTTCTAACATAGCTTCTGTTTTGGCTTGGAGTACCCGGTGAGTGTTTATGCTTTAGTATCCTTACATGCGTGTGAGTGACTGCCCTGATAACATGCTTACCATGAGACTATGTGCTTATGTGATATAATTGCCTGAATGCCTGTGGGTGAAGGTTGGGTTATCTGAATTGGAACAATGCATTGACTGTGAGTTTTAAGCCCACTAGATAATGGCAAATCACCATGTTTTCTAAGCCCACTTGAGGGTGGCAAAATCCGCATTTTAGCCTACTTGCGAGTAGCAAACCGCTTTCAAAAACAAACATGAAATGTTTTGTTCCAACTCAGGCGATCCAGTCTATACTTGTATGCTGCGCGCATCACATAGTAATTCTAGGCTAATAAACTGGAATAAGAGCACATAATGTTTTCAAAACTCGATATCATGGTTAGTAGAGGCCGATCTTTGATCGGGCGAGCGGGGGTGCTCACGAAGTGACCTTCCCCAATCGTACCCAAGTTCCCGAGCCGAGGCAACTTTGGTAATGACGGACACGTGGCCTTAGGCAACGAGTCAGGGTTTCCTAAATTCCCCCAAAATAAATATTTAGGTGGCGACTCTATATCTGGCAAAGCAGTCCATGTTTGGCACTTCTTTCAAAAAAATCTGTTTTCAAAAATGATTTGCTGGATTTGGACTCTTTGATGATTCATCGGTCTTGCATTGCACTTTGCGAGATTAGATACAAGACCGTGACATTGAGTTCTGAACTGCAGTAAGCCCCAATAAACAAAACGGGATTCCCTCCCAAGACGTTTGGGGACGTCTACACCCGCTGCTGTCTACTGATATAACACAGGCTCGCTCGAGCGAAGAAGTGGTCACTCGAGCGACCAGACACAAAGAAGCCTCGCTCAAGCCAACAATCCAAACCTTCAGGTCTGCAACCTAGAAGCATGCTCGAGCGACAGAATGCTCGCTCGAGCGAAGGAAAGCTCGCTCGAGCCAAGAATCAAAAACATCATGTCAAAAAGGGACGCAGACGCAAACTCGAGCGTAGGACTTCTCACTCGAGCCACCAGACACAAAACTCAACTCTCGCTCGAGCGAAGGAAACCTGGCTCGAGCGAAGGATCTAAAACAAAGAGATCGCTTGAGCGACAAAAGGCTCGCTCGAGCAAAGAACCAAAATTCTGGGCAGCAACCATTTGCTCCCAATCACACCCAACCTGCAACAAACCTGCCCAAAACATCCTATAACTCAAATACAAAGTATTGAGGGATGGAAACAAGATATATACAACAACTGGCATCCACAGAACCAAGTCCGGATTACACTAATCAATGAAGGGAAAACCAGGGTAGCTATATTTTACGTTTAAATTATACTATAATTTCTTAGGTTTTGTATAGTATGAACTAATTTGAGAGATAATACTTGCATTAAACATTAAAAGTAGTTTAGAAGTTAGATTAAGATCATTTTTTATGCCAACAATTAAATTCTTGGAGAATTATCTTCATTCATGCTCAATTCATGATCACTTAACCCATTTATTTTTTTGTTTTTAAAATTGATAAATATATTATGATTACTTTTTTATAACCAAAATAAGAAAATGTGTGTATATTTTTGGCATATTTATTTATTTATTGTAAAAAATTTATATATTTATATTAAAAATTCTTACACAAATAATTAAGTATATTTATGTATGAAAAAATTATATAATACTGGGTCCTAGAATATAGAGTTTGTTCTAGTCTTACCTTGGGCTCGATTTAAAAATTGATCGGTCAATTAGTAAAAACAGTTAATAATAATCAATTTAAGTTTATGGTTAATAATTTGTTAAGTTATGATGGGTATGAACCAATACTTAACCAAATATTAAAAGTAGTGCAGAAACTAAATTTTATTTATTTTTATGTTATGTATCAATCTAATTTTTAGATAATCGTTTTGGTTGACACCCAACCATCACATATTGTCCACTTATTTATTTTTTAAAGTGGTAAAAATATTGTAAAATATGAATATATATTTTGGCGTATTTATTAATATTCTAAAACCATAATTAAGAAATTATATATTTATTCTTAAATAATGTCTAATATTAATTTATATTTACATATGAAGAAATTATTTAAGATCAGATTAAACTAGTCCATAAATTTTATTTTTAGCATAAAACTTGACCGAAGGAGTGAAGTCTCAAAAAAAAATATAATTTTTAATTTAAATTTTTATTTAATATAAATTTTCACGTAAAATATTTTAATATTTTAAAAATAATTAATTATTTTTGAAATGAAGTTACCATTATAAAAAAGCACTAAAAAAATTATTTTTTAGTAGTGTGAAAATCTATTAACTAATTAAATTGATGAGATATAGATTTTTTTTTTTTGGAAACAAAATCAATGAATGAGGCTAATGTAAAGGGTGCTTATATTCATACAAACTTAATTTCTTTTCACACCCATCACATGTATTAAAAAAAATTATAATTTAGGCATAAATATTAGTGCATATGAGTGTACAAAACAAATCAAAAAAGAAAAAAAAAAAGTGTACAAAGGAAATTAAATGTTTGTAATTAAATCAAAATATTTTGAAGGTTCTTAATTTTTATCATGAATTTTAAAGATTTGAAAGCAGTTATATATGATATGAATAATATAGTAATGTAGTAAAAAGAAAGTTTTAATTTATTTTAATGAAATAAAAATCAATGGAAGAGGATTAGGTTCGAAATATATGGGATTTTTTTTTTCCCTTTTCAAAACTATAAATTATGGAATTATTAATATTTTGAAAACTATTACTTTAATAGATTAGCCAATGCTAATTTTAAAATTTATTTTTTAATTCAATAAAATGACAAATTTATTATGAGATTTTGGAACTTCTACAATACTCCTCATGAAAACCCCCTTTTTGTCTATATAATCTATAGATAGATTTGAGAAAATTATTAATTATGAATTTTAATTATTAATATTGATAAAGTTTAGAGAAAATTGGTGATAAATTCAATCTAAGAATGGTATAAGACATTAGGTCCAGTAATTATTTTTTACTGGTGAAAAATCCTAAATAACATTTTGTTTTTTATTTTAACCCTTGACCTTTTTTTTATCTGCTTGACTTTTCGTTAATTATTTGTTCAAATTTATATCTATCTGTTTATTTTTTTTTCTATCTGTTCAAATTTTGTCTATCTGTTCAAATATTTTGTTTATATATTCAAATTTATATCTATCTGTTCAATTTTTTTGTCTATCTATTCAAATTCTTCTATTTTTTCCTATTTATTGAAATTTCTGTGTGTGTAAAATTTTATCTGTTGAAATTCTTGTCCTATCTTCTCCTATCTGTTAAAATTTTTGTTCTAATTTTTTGATCTGTTTTTCTCCTATATGTTGAATTTTACAAGCCAGTTTTTTTTTCTTATTTTTTAGTTTTTTTTATCTGTGAAAACTCATTTTATATTCTGACTTATTTGTAATTTTTTTAATCTGTTACAATTTGTTTCATCATCTTCATGATCTCATCATCATCAACAACAATAACAACAACAACAAAAACCTAAACAGATAACCAACACATATATGAACAAGAAGAATTGCAACAAAGACACATACACAAAGACAGATAGATCAACAACTACATAGATATCACAAAGATCAATAACTGTACACATACAAAGATAAATAGATGCATTGATCAGAGATCAGAAAAACACACATACGAATGTATGAGAAGGTTCAAGAACGTCGTTGGAAAATTCGATGATCTTCGAAAATCCTTGAAGAAAAATTCGAATTCTCTAGAAGATTATGAGAGGTTTAGATTCTTCAATAGTCTCAACTAAGAACACAAAAGTAAAGAGAAGATGGAGATAAGAGATTGGGTGAAGAGGAAGGCAAATTAATTAGAGAGAGAATAATGGCAAGGCTCTCCCATGGATCCCCCACTTTCACTCTCAATGTTGATAATGGAGAAGGGAAATTAGTTCTTTCCCAAGAGTTATCTTTCCAAAATCCATCCTTGTAAAGCTATGGGTGGGTGCTATTTATAAGCACCTCATGATGTAGGATGGAGCCCATCTGCAAGGCACATGGGGAATATTCTCTCTAACCACCTTGTCCGAGGATGAGGAAAACCCTCGAAGAGGAGATCAACCTCTCAGCGAACCCTTCTTCTTAGCCACACCTAACGAATGATTCCCAATCATCACAAAGGGTCAGAGGTAGTCCCAGAGGACGCCCTGCCGCAGAGGGGTCAGGAGTAATTCAAGAGAACGCCATGCCGCAAATATTGTCGAGTCTCAAGGACTCCCTAGATCGTGCCACCTTGACCTGGGTATAGACTAGTTTAACCGAACAGTGAATTTATCTCCACTCAATATCCTCGGGATCGGGTCCTTTATTCGAACTCCATTACGCCCATGTTTCTGGTGCGTAGATCCCGGAAAGCTCTAAGCCCGCAAGTGTTCTGGGACTCATTAACGGAGCGACTTCTAGATTGCGTTTGAATCCGTTCGAAGCCAAGTGCTTCGGATCTCTAGGTTCGTGGATCCGAACCCTTTTCGAGTCCGAGTGCCTCGGATCTCTAGGCTTGCTCAATACCCTTTCGAGTCTGCGCCCGAGTAAGTCTCTAAGTCTCTAAGTTTGTGGATCTGAACCCTTTCGAGGCTTGGAGCGATTTAGCCCGTTTGATGGTGATAAATCCGAGCCCACCAATCTTGGACTTGCGATAAATTTGGGCCCACCAACCTTGGACTATTGGGCCTAATTAATTTTGTGGGCTCAAATTAGCTCCTCTTACATTTGCCCCTTGCGTGTATGAGAAATTTTAGTTTTCTCGGACATGCATAATTTCACCTTTTCAGCCATGCTTTGCATTATGTCTTTGGAAATATTTGGTCTTGACAGAGTCTATGAATAAAGCTAATGGCTCACCATAATTTTTTGGATAAAATTAAAAATAATAACAATAAAGATAATAAGAAATCTTTTTTTTTTTTTTTTTTTATCTTTATGCTACGTTTGGCACATATACACTTTCATGCTTTTGATTTATTCTCACAAAGAAAAACAAATCAAAATTTAAATATTTAATGATCCACCCACCAAGAATGATCAAGAATTAAATTCCTCTCTCTAGGAAATGGTGAAACCCATATATTTTTTCTTTTTGTCTTATCTTGTACCCTTGCTTGGGCCCACCCAGCTTTTCTTCATCATTTTGATTCAAATGCCTTTTGAAGCCAAATAAACCCATCAAAGAAATAATTTCTTCGCAAACAAAAAAGTATTAAAAGGTTAGCCCCTTATATATATATATATATATAGAATATCTAAGGGCATATTACATGCATCTTACCCTTTTTTTTTTTTTTTTTTTTTTTTTTTATTCAAAGAAAAAGACAATAACCCTAATCAATAGCCCCTCATATTTTTGATACAGCCATTTCAGCTCTTTCTCTCTCTGCCGAGACCACCAACTTTATTTGTTTATTTATTGGCAAACCCTATTTTCAGCCTTCTCTCTCTAAAAGAGAGACCAACTCAGGCTACCTTTTTTTTTCAACAAATCAGAGGCCAATGCTATGCTCTCCTTCTTCAACAAACCAGACGCTCTACCCTACGTTGAAGACCACTGCCATTTGCATATCGTCCATCGTCGCAGCTCCAAGCAACACCACTGACCTGTTCCAACTCCAACCATTGCGGACATCACGACCTAGATCTAGACACTCCGGAGTTCGCTGACCAGCATCGACGCTGTGAAGCCCCCGAAATATGTAATTACTTTTAAGACCCTAATGTTGAATTATTTATTTTAAAGCCCCTCGTTTACTTGAATTAATTCAAATCTTGTCGGTTAGCATTATATATATATATATATATTTTTATTGAAACAGGAATTTCCCTAATCGGATTAGGATCCCTAACTTAATTTAATTCTACATAAGTTACATGTATTTACTCCAAGCCCTCACTTTTGTTTTTTTTTTTTTAATTTCAAAACTTGCCCAAACTAGTATTTGTACCTTGTACCTTGAAGTACCATCAATCTTGTTATATATATATATACATATACATATACACCTAGAAGAATGTGCCTAGAACATAAAATAATTAAAAACTAGACCCTTCACATCCCTATGGCTGGCCCCTCCTTGGAGGATGTGAGAAATCTATTTCCAAGACACACCATCATGAGATTCTAGGAAAAAACACAACCTAGTGGTCTAGACCTAGGTTGCTAATCTCAAAACTAGTTACCTTTCAACTAAAGATCAACTAATTGATGCCAAAACCTAGGATTTAGCACCTTAGTTACTCCTATCCCATTTGACACCAACCAAAATCCTAGCTATCCCATCCATTTTCAACTAAAGGGCTTTTATGTCCTTTTACACTAAATTGCCTATATATACCACACCCCCTAGCTTGCAAACTCACACAACACACTCACTCACACACACATTTTGGTTAGAGAGAGGGAGGGGAGCAAGGAAGAGAAGTCTAGAGGAGAAGAGGGAGGAAGAAGAGAGTTTCTTGTGCAAAGCTTAGAAGGTAAGCCACCAACACAACCTTCTCTTCATTTCCTTTTCTAATGCATGTTCTAAAGTTTCTGAATAATGTTCCAGATCTGTTATTATCAAGTTCTTATGTCAAAAAATGCTAGGGGTTGTGTATTGATTTCATCCCTCTTGTATTTTCCCCATTTTGGCACAAACCATCTTCTTTTTGTACAAATCTCTCAACTTTTCAAGGGCACTCTTTCAAACAAATTTTCTGAGTTAAACATGTGATAGTTAGCATATTTTCTTCACAAAAGAAATGAAACTTTCCCATGGTGGAACCCCCTTTTTATAAATTTTCTTGTTTTGGGCATTCTACCTTAAAACCTATTTTTGCAGTCAACTTTCAAAAATTTCAGAAAAATGTACAAAAATATTCTGAACCTCTATTTTATGTCAAAACCTTCCTTTAGAAGTTAGATTTCAACTAAAATTGGTTTCATCGAAAAACATTGAGCGGTTTACAAGAAAATCAAGTTTTCGTAACAGTCGACGGATCTGGGCAGATTCTGGACAGTGCTGAAATATTTTCTAAATAACATAGAATCTGGAAGAGCAACCCCAATTCCGAAAAATGCTCTAGAAACTAGATTGAATCCTCTACAAACCATAGGAAGGCCAAGCCCGGTAAAGGATCTAAAATAGCTCTTTCATTTTAATCTTTATGCGATACTAAATCTGGAAACCTTGTTAGGTGTGGATATTTTGTACCTTTGAGTTCATGAGAATGTTTGTAGCTTATAGTCATATCTTGACCTGATAATATATGTGTTGTGGTTATGTTATTTAGCTTTCTTATCTTAAGAATACATGCTTATATGGATACTACTGTTTTATAAGTTGAACTAACCTTGTCTTAAAACACTTAATTCAACGGGAAACCTAATTGGGAGGGTATTGGTTTTTCGAATACTTGAGTAATGAAAAGATGAAAAAAAAATGTGATATATGGATTGTTGGGATGCGTTCCCTATTTGGAAGTTAAAGTCTTGCGCAAGTGGTTTTCGGAACCCTTGAACGGAGCGGTTGTATTCGGACCTTAGGTGGTTTGGCGTAAGGAAGGATTTCGGGCAAGGCCCTATTTTACCATCTCTTTTGAGGCCCTGCAGTTGGCGCTACACGGTACATAACCGTTGGTAGGCATCCGAGGTTAGGTCTGCAACAAAGCAGCAAAAGAGGGGGCATACCGAATAATCCGCGTCCGATTCTTGTGGTTGGGAGGACGGAATCTCTTTGGGGGATTCCTAGTTTACTGACATCTAACTTAATCATTTATGTATCTATCATGCTTTACTACTTGGTGCTATAATTGTGATTGTGTATTGGACTGGGGAAAAGGGGTGGGGTGTGTGTGTGTGTGTGTTTACTGGGCATTCAAAGCTCACGGCATATCATGCCAGGTGACGAAGCGGAACTCATAGCGGAAGACGACGAGCCGGAAACCTTTGAAGACTTTTGGCTATCTTAGGAATACTAGAAGTTTCCTTTTTGTTATTTTGTAAGACTCACATGAAGTTTAAAACTTTCTTTTTGGGATGTAATGTAATGGAACAATTTTTTTTAATCAAGTATATTGTGGTTATTATGTAATTATATTCTATGTATGAACCTTAGCGTTGCTTATGAGACCTTGTGTCAATGCCTTGTAAGATCTGTCAAAAAGGTAGTGCGCTGCCTAAGAAAGCTGGACTTAGAAGGGAGGCTATTTTGACTCCTCCGGTGATCTGGGATCTTACTTGGTTATTGACCATAGGACTCACTAGTGACTTTCCCTTGACTGCAACCTATAGTGTAGAATCGGGGCGTCACAATTTGGTATCAGAGCCTAGGTTCAACCCTTAACCCTCGCAACCCTATACGCGACTCTAGAAGCCCGTACCCCTTATCTTATTTATTCTATCACACTATTATAAGAAGATTAACTAATGAAACTCCCTTTTTCCACCTTAGGATGTCATTGGGAGACTATCCAGGACGCGGCATCAATACCGACTCGTGGGGTGTTTTTCGTATACAAGGAATGAGGGCCATGTCTGTCAGCCCCTACTTTAGCCACCGACGCTGTGAAATCACCGCCGAGGAAATGATCAAAACTGAGATACGTAAGGTGGAGACAGAATACCCCCGCTATACGAGGGCGCAGAAGAGGTCTTTGGTGCGGCGCCGCCTACAATTTCTGAGCCGGGAAGCAAGGAAGGCAGTCCGAATGGAGCAAGATGAACAAAGGATGGACTCCTTGATGCACCGAGCTTTGACCACCATAGCACCGACTCAGGCTGAAAGCCACGAATCTTGTTACCACGGGCCAGGCGACAATCAACCAATGGATATGGAGCAGCCACCAGAGCAGAAGAGGTCTTTGGTGCGGCGCCGCCTACAATTTCTGAGCCGGGCAGCAAGGAAGGCAGTCCGAATGGAGCAAGATGAACAAAGGATGGACTCCTTGATGCACCGAGCTTTGACCACCATAGCACCGACTCAGGCTGAAAGCCACGAATCTTGTTACCACGGGCCAGGCGACAATCAACCAATGGATATGGAGCAGCCACCAGAGCAGCAAGGAGCGAACCTAGCCCACCCTATAGAGATATCATCTGAACATAATCCCCCATCACCAATGTACACCCCCCGCTCTCTGGGACAAGCCACCGACTCCGCTGATGAAGACCCAGACAAAGACTTTGATTGGTCGGGAAACGAGAACTAATTCAAGGAGTAGTAAAACTAGACTTTTGTAAGATCCGTTGATGAGGATCCTTAGAATAAGATAACTTGAACTTGTATTGCGTAGATGCTCTTGAATGTAACTCCAATATAGGAGCCCTTTTGTAATGATGCCTATTTTGGGCTGTGAATCTTGACTTGGAAGAGATATTCTTACAATTTGTATGATAATATGTTGAATCTTGCTCATAAATATGAAATATGTGAATCATGACTTGGAATAGATATTCTTGCAATTTGTATGATAATCTGTTGAATCTCGCTCACAAATGGGAAATATAATCTTCAAATAAAAATATTTTGAATCTCGAGCCCTAAAATTTGTTACTGAACTTACTCTATCCAGAGTCAGAGCCTTATATAAACTGAGTCTTTAATAGTGAATATTGTAATTCGAGAGAAAATGACCCACTTGAATCTTGTATACTCGGAAAATGAATTCTTGTATGAAATCTGTGACCTCAGGGCCCTCAGAACCCGCACTAATGAGAGTAAGGGCTATCCCTCGGAAGTCCAAACAAAAGCACGGCTATCTCTCAAGAGTCCGAATAGTAGTACACACCCTACTTCGGCAAGAAAGATCCCTCTGGAAGGCAACCGAGTCTACCAAGCTTGCACCAACAGAAGTAAAGATTGTCTCTCGGAAGTCTGAGCGAAAGCGAGGCTGTCCTTCAGAAGTCCAAGCGGAAACAAGGCTGTCCCTCGGAAGCCCGAGTGGATGTGCACTTCTACTTCAGCAGCTAATGGAAGCAAAGGCTATCCCTCGGGAGTTCGAGTAGAAGTCCACTCTACGTTGACAAGAAAGATCCTCAGAGCTCGTATTGATGAAAGCAACGGCTGTTCTTCAGACCCGCACTAATGAGAGCAAGAGTTGTGCCTCGGAAGTCTAAACGGAAGCCAGGCTGTCTTTCAGGAGTTTGAATAGTAGCACACACCCTACTTTGGCAAGAAGATCCCTTCTGATAGGCCACCGAGTCTCAAGAGCTGTTCTTCGAAAGTCTGAGTAGGAGAACACACTCTACTTCAACAAGAAAGATCTTTGACACACTTTGAAAGTCTGAGCGGAAGAACATACTCTACTTCAGCAAGAAAGTTCCTTGAGGCTCGCATTGATGGAAGCAAGGTCTGTTCTTCGAAAGTCTGAGTGGGAGCACACACTCTACTTCAACAAGAAAGATCCTCAAAGCTCACACTGATGGAAACAAGATTTGCTCTTCGAAAGTCTGAGTGGGAGCACATACTCTACTTCAACAAGAGAGATCCTCGAAGCTCGCACTGATGGAAGCGAGGTCTGCTCTTCGAAAGTCTAAGTGGGAGCACACACTCTACTTCAACAAGAGAGATCCTCGAAGCTCGCACTGATGGAAGCGAGGTCTGTTCTTCGAAAGTCTGAGTGGGAGCACACACTCTACTTCAACAAGAAAGATCCTCGAAGCTCGCACTGATGGAAGCGAGGTCTGTTCTTCGAAAGTTTGAGTGGGAGCACACACTCTACTTCAATAACAAAGATTCTCGAAGCTCGCACTGATGGAAATGAGATTTCCTCTTCAAAAGTCTGAGTGGGAGCACACATTCTACTCCAGCAAGAAAGACCCTCGAAGCTTGCATTGATGAAAGCAATGGCTGCTCTTCGGAGGTTCGAATAGGAGTACACTCTACTTCGGGGCAATCAATGGAAACAAAGGCTGTCCCTCTAAAGTTCAACTAGGAGTATTTCTACTTCGACAAAAAAGATCCTCCAAGCTTGCACTGATGGAAATGAGGTCTATTCTTCGGAAGTCCGAGTGGGAACACATACTCTGCTTCAAGATGAAAGACCATCGAAGCTTGGATTGATGGAAGTAAGGGCTGTTCTTCGGAAGTCCGAGTGGGACCACACACTACTTCAACAAAAAAGATCCCTTCAGGTTGGTAACCGAGTTTACTATTCCTCTTTCTTCTTTGAAGGACAACAAAAATTGAAAACTGTTTCAAGCAACATAACACAATGAAGATACATAGTATAGAGAAAATAACTTCTAATGGAGATACACAATATGGAGGAAATAACTTGCTTCATAACATAAGAAAGATAAAACTTCTTGGACAATGCCGTAAATACAAATTATAAATGTCATGGATAGACTTTTTCTATAGAATGTTGACATTTGCCCCAAGAGTTGCAAGGTGATTTGGAAAGCTTTCACCAGCTGCTCGGGCTGTGGCTGTCATACACCATCATAGCCACGTCTTCTAAGGCATCTTGGGGCTCTTGTTCTTTGAACTCTAGCTCATCTGCTTCGAATTTCTTTCTAAAGATTTTCTTAAGTGTCTAGCACTTTTCTGTAGGATGTCCTAGTGATCGGTGGAAAACACAATAATTAGGGCCCTCGCGGTCTCTCTTCGGCAAAAGCTCTTCGATATGAGGCAACTTCAATTCCCCGTTTGCCACCCATTCTTTAACTAAGGCCTTCACCTCCTCAACACTACACGGAAAAGGAGTGTCATCTTCGCAATGTTTTCTCTTCTGACCTTTGAATTCCCCCTCTGCGACTTTCGGGTAGAAGACGCAGAAGCTGCAGTGACAGAAGGTCCTCGGGATGACTTAAAGCTGGTTTTATAACTAGTCTCGAACCCGATCTCCTGAGATTAAGGTATGTTGATGTTCCGAGATGCTTCAATTAGTGCCGAGAAGGTAGGTAGCTTGTGATTAACAAGAAGCATCTTGTATCCGTTCAATGCCCCTTCAACACAAATTTGGACCAAGTAGCTTTCCTCTACAGCCTCGTGACAGTCTACAGCTTTGTCTTGGAACCTCTTCACATATTCCAGAATGTCTTCACCTTCCCATTGCTTTTCTTTACACAGGGCAAGTGTGGTCACTTTCTCGGCCACCTGAAAGAATTTGGAGTGGAATTTGTTGACCATCTCCTCCCAACTTCGAACAGAGTTTGGGGCCAAGTTAACGTACCAACTATATGCTCGGTCGATGAGGGACTTGGAGAATTCTCTCACTCGGAGGACATGATTGAACCATGAATCCCCAAAGTCTCGATGAAATGAACAACATGTTCTCGAGCATTTCCTTGCTTGCCATTGAATTTTATGAACTTCGGCACTGTGTACCCCTCCGGGTATAGATAACTTAACATCTCGATAGAGTATGGTGGCTTGACATCCGGATCGGGCAAAGAAGGTAAAGTCCTCTTGCCCCGTTCGAGATCAAACATGGCTTGCACATCGGTAAGAAAGAGAAATTATTAAGGAAGAGAACTTGATAGTGGTATTCCTGGAACTTGGCTTGTCAATCCGATGACTAAACTTAGAGTGACTTGGCCATTTGGGTGTTGAGAATTTATCATCAGTGAAGACACATGACGATATTGGCCATCAGCACCTATGGACATGCCATTTGGTGATGGGACGTTGCATTGGGTCCCATAAAGTTCATTGCACGCCATGGCTATACTGGGTTAGACTTGCAAATTTGGAGTCGGAGCAAAAGGAGACCCACTTGGTACATGAGTAGAATTTACAATCAGTAGAACAAAATTAGGCATTGATAGGGCACCATTTTGTAGAGAAATTTCTGTAGGCCTTCCTTGAACTTCCACAGCCGTTGGAACACCATTCATCGTGCCGGAAACTCCTCCAATCACCGTTGGACCATGGCTCGATCCTCCAAGTGCGTGATTTTGCGCTCCATGGGCCGCAGGTTGGCCATGACTTGTTCCTCCTAGCTCTTGATTTTGCACACCATTCTGTACATCTTCAGGGAGAATTTGGGGTGGATCTTGATGGTTTTGATCATTCCCCACATTACCATGAAGTTGTTGATGCTTGTCGGTGCCAACTTGACCTCCATTTGTTGCTGGTGGTGTGAAATTCGAACTCATCACCAACATGATGTGGGTGAGATTTTGAAGGGTCGTGAGAATCTCTTGTTGAGTGTGTTGGAGTCCTTGAATGGCTTCAAGGATGAGAGGTGTATCTTGAACTTGAGTCATCTCATCACCACCGTTGGAAGAGCCTTGTTGATAAACTTCTTCTTCTCTCGCCATCTTCACCGAAGTTGTGTAGATTCCGGATCTTGTTGAGACTATTAACCAATCCGCCTCCCCAGTGGAGTCGCCAAATGTATGAGAGGGTTCAAGAACGTCATTGGAAAATTCGCTGATCTTCGAAAATCCTTGAAGAAAAATTCTAATTCTCTAGAAGATGATGAGAGGTTTAGATTCTTCAATAGTCTCAACTAAGAACACAAAAGTAAAGAGATGATGGAGATAAGAGATTGGGTGAAGAAGAACGCAGAGTAATTAAAGAGAGAAAAATGGCAAGGCTCTTCCATGGATCCCCCACTTTCACTCTCAAGGTTGATAATGGAGAAGGAAAATTAGTTCTTTCCCAAGGGTTATCTCTCTAAAATCCATCCTTGTAAAGCTATGGGTGGGTGCTATTTATAAGCACCTCATGATGTAGGATGGAGCCTATGTGCAAGGCACATGGGGAATATTCTCTCTAACCACCTTGTCTGAGGAGGTGACCTCTCCGAGGATGAGGAAAACCCTTGAAGAGGAGATCAACCTCTCGGCGAACCATTCTTCTTAGCCACACCTAACGAATGATCCCCAATCATCCCAAAGAGTCAGGGGTAGTCCCAGAGGACCCCTTGCCGTAGAAGGGTCAAGGGCAGTTCAAGAGAACGCCCTGCCGCAAATATTGCCGAGTCTCAGGGACCCCCTAGATCATGCCACCTCGACCCGGGTACAGACTAGTTTAATCGAAGAGTGAATTTATCTCCATTCACCGTCCTCGGGACCAGGTCCTTTATTCGAACTCCATTACGCCCATGGTTCTGGTGCGTAGATCCCGGAAAGCACCGAGCCCGCAAGTGTTCTGGGACTCATTAACGGAGCGATTTCTAGATCGCGTCTGAATCCTTTGGAAGCCAAGTACTTCGGATCTCTAGGTTCGTGGATCCGAACCCTTTTCGAGTCCGAGTGCCTTGGATCTCTAGGCTTGCTCAATACCCTTTCAAGTCCGGGTCCGAGTAAGTCTCTAAGTCTCTAAGTTCGTGGATCCGAACCCTTTCCAGGCTTAGAGCGATTCAGCCCGTTTGATGGCAATAAATCCGAGCCCACCAATCTTGGACTTGGATAAATTCAGGCCCACCAACCTTGGACTATTGGGCCTAATTAATTTAGTGGGCTCAAATTAGCTCCTCTTACACACCCAAATCCAAAGACCACCATGTTGAAATCTACCATACTGATATTTCATTTGCTTGACGAGATCATATGTTGAGCTTGTTTTTGTGTTTGTTTCCAAGGTGAGAACTAGTCTCTTTGAGTGAAAACTCGTTCGATGGTGCGAGGCATGCTCAGATCTACAGCCGAGAGCGACTATTCAAGTAACGAATCGAACTGAAAACTTAGAGTTAGGGTTTTCAAAGAGAGGTTAGAGTTTTCAGAGAGAGACGCATAGAGGGATGACGAAGATTTGACGTCAGCGATGGTGAAATGATGGAGCTCTAACGATGAAGGGTTAATGATAATCGGTGGCGACGGAGTGCAAAAAGAGAGAGAGAGAGAGAGAGAGAGAGAGAGAGAGAGAGTGTGTGTGTGTGTGTGTGTGTGTGTGTGTGTGTGTGTGTGAGTGTTTGTATGTAAGACTGAGACCGTGTATATATATATATAAAAGAGGATATTTTGGTCATTTTGTGTAATTTTGTCCTTTTGGACAAATTATTTGAAGGTCTGGACCTCTAGCCAAGAAAAATGCAAAATTAGATTTTTGGCCTGAGTGCCCTAAGAGCATCTCCAACCCACCCCCTTATAATTTTATATTTGAAGGATTTGCTTCTCCAATCTATTCTCTAAATCTATCTCCATTTGAAAGAAGGATGGGCTGATCCTCTATATTTGGAGGAAGGATGAAAAATTGAAGATTTTCTCTAAAATACTATTCATTCTATATTTTTTTATTATATTACAAATAACTTTTAATATCTAAATTTAATTTTTGTAAAATTGGTATCATTAAAAAGAGTGAAATTATACCTTTAAAATGAGTATAATATTAAAAATATATTTTACAAAAATTTCAAAATTAAATATTTGTTAACGAACAAAAATTATTTATTTTTTGATGAAAATATTTTCGAGAGAAATCTTTAGAGAAAAAAATGATGATTAATGTTTAAAAAAAATGCCCAACAAGTTAAAATAAATAAATAAATAAATAAAAATTGCTGTTGATAACACCCATCCGAAAGAAAATGAAGGTTTGTGATTGGAGTTTGAATGAATAGTGACATACTCTATATTTACTTTTTGAATAAAAAAATTTATTTTCATCCTCTTGGTGGGAGGATTGGGTTAGAGATGCCCTAAAGTTTATCATTAATTTATAATTATTTTTCAAATTCTACATTGATTTGAAAATTTTCCCCCTCTATACGTATAAGTTTCGTCTGATTTTTTATGGCGATTAAAGATTTATGAATGGTGGACCCTATAAATTGCTCATGTTTGCTGCAATCAGAAAGTTGAAATTAAAAACATTTCTCTCTCAAATTTTAAATAATTATTTTTTTAAAATTTATTTAAATTAATTTTACTTAATAAATTATAAACAAAAAATGTACCAAATAATTTGACATAAATTTCTAAATTAAAATAAATTATAATTACCACCCAATTGAAGATCCATCAAGCAAGAACAGTTCACCAGTGATTATGGCCTTTTGTTGGGTTCCACAAAAATTATGGAAATCACAGATCAGTGGAAGGTAGCAAAAAAATTATAAATTAATAATAAAAATTACAAATTATAATTATTAAAATTAAAATTTATTTTATTAATATGTAATTATTTTTAAAAATCCCACCTGATTTATAATTTCATCACAAAAATAAGTCCTAAATTTTTTTTAGATAAAAAAAAAGGATGTGCAGATAGGCTACTCCACACATCTGCCAGGGAGCATTACCCCTTAATACCCACAAACATCTGTCGAAACCAAAACCGCATCTACGTTGGAGTCGAATCTAAGGTTCCAACGTACTCTGGCTATTAAGAAGTACGTGTAACCTAGGGGTGTAAATTTGATCTGGCCTATGTCAGCCCTTGCGGGTTCCCGCCAAAATTCAGGCTAAGTCAGGCCGGCCAACGGACCAGAAAATTAGACCCAGACCCAGGGGGTGTTCAGGCCTTGAACGGCCGGTGGGCCTAGGCCTAGGCTAGGGCTTGGGTAGGACTTGGACATTTTTTTAAATATTTTTTTCTATTCTTTTCACCAAAAATAACATTAGGCCTCAGGCATGCTGAGGTTTGAGTGGGCCATGAAAAGGCCAATGGGCCAACCTAGGCAGGCTGGGTCGGACTTCAAAATGATGGCCCAGACCCATGATCTTGGGCTGGGCTTCGACCCAGTCCTAACCGGGCCGGGGCCACCTCGAACCGCGAGCAACTTTAGACCACCCACAGGCCGCAAGCCATTTTTACACTCATGGTATAACTACAATAATCCGTTATAGGAGAGACTTTAACCCAGGCGTTAAGCGAGTGCACAAGCTCCTTACCATTGAATCAACATATCATTGGTTAAGTCCTAATTACTAATTGTGGGCATAACTTTTTAATAGTGAAATGGTTAACAATTTATAAGATTAATATAAGATTAGTTATCTAATTAGATTAGTCAAATAAATAATTCTCTTTAGTCCACGTTTATTTTACATTGAATATAAAAATATATAATTTTATTTATATATTTGTGTTACATTATTAGTTATAGAATTAAAAATTCATCGATTTTTTTAAAATAAAAATATTTGTCAAAATCTAATTCAAATAACATTAAATTGTAACAAAATATCGGAATGTGAGTCCATTGAAACTCAAGGCCCAATTGTAGGAAGATTGGATCAGTCCATTTTTTTTTAATTATTATTTATTATTTTGTAGTTACATACACTTGCACACATGCAAGTGTGGCAACACTCTCGACTTCCATGTTGTCAATTATTCAATGTTTCGGATGATATAAAAAATGTAATGAAATTTAAGTTATGATTGCATCTCATACGATATACTTTTAATTATTATTTATTATTTTGTTGTTACATACACTTGCACACATACAAGTGTGGCAACACTCTCGACTTCCATGTTGTCAATTATTTAATGTTTCGGATGATATAAAAAATGTAGTGAAATTTAAGTTATGATTGCATCTCATACGATATACACCAAAGTGTACTTGTGGACTTTACACTAGTAGGATTCACAGCAACATCCGCTCTAGATAATTTGTGACTCGAAACAATAATTAAAAATGAGATTTTGTATCTAATAATTTTTTTTGATAAAATTTTTATTTAAAATTTATTTTTCTAGCTTTTTGAGATGTAAAAATATTAAATAAATCTTTATATTCAAGTTTTGCTTATAAATAATTTTCAATTGATAATATAACTAATCCACTTAATCTATTATTTCCTTTCTCTCTTTCTAAGAAACCCTAGGTGCTCTTTCTTTCTCTCCTTTTTTAAGAGGGAGAGAAGTGCTTTTAACCTTTCTTTTCCATCTCTTTTTTCTCCTGCAATTTCTATCACCATGTTAGCCACTATCACTCTTCTTGTCTCCATCATCGGCTTGCTACCAAAAAATTTCAAATTTAGTCTAAGATCTGATTCATGACCAAGATCCAATGTTGTTAAATACATTGTTATACGCTAGGCAACCACCTCAAACCCAAAATATTTTATTTTATAATGTAGAGGCGGGGATTAAGGTACCAAGCTACCTGTTGTGATGATAAACTGATTGTGAAAGTTATTGGTATTATTTGTTTGGTAGTGATGATTTTGTTTTGTTTTACTTTTTTGTGTTGCAATAATATTTCTATGCAGAGGTTTTCTCATTTTATGGAGGTTTTCTCATCCCTACGTAGAGGTTTATACTATGATGTACTTTATCGGACGACTTATTGTTTGATATGTAATATATCAAGTCTTGTGCTTTCCCATCTAAAAAAAAAGCATAATTGATCTATGGTAAGATTTTATCAATTTTAATTTTGAATTTTTTTTTCTACGCAAGCAACTATTAAAGGTATTATTAATAACCTTCTATAAGAAATGTATGCATTTGGAAAAGAATCAAACCGTTTTATATAATTTAGTATATCAATTGGATTGCTTTCTTGATCAATTTGGAAATTTTCTTTTAAAACTTTCAATTCTAAAAATAAATCTAAACCATCAATATCAAAAAAGTTGTTATGTTTTAACTTATTTTTTAGATTAAGACTATATTTTTAGATTATCATCAACTAATATTAGAAAATTATTTTTTCAATTCTGTAAGTAATGTTGCAAATTTTTGTTTTTTTGGGTAAGATAAAGGGTTCGTTTGGGATGTGGGTTAGCTTTTTAACTCTTTTATTTTTTGGTTATTTTAGCTTGGGACAAAAAAGTCACGTCTGAGATAGGCTTTTTGACTTTTTGAAGAGAAAAAATGAAATGATTATGATTTAGATGTGATATTGTCTTATTAAACTAAAAATTTTATTTTATTTTTTTGTGACTAAAATAGTCAAAAAGTCAGAAAACTTGACATGTCAAACGACGGCAAAATTTAAGTTCTTTTATTTTGTTTTGTTCTAAATCTTTTTATTCAAATAATAAGGAATTTTAATTACGCCAAAAAAATTATTACCTAAATCAAATTTCTTAATACATTTTATTAAATTATTTAATATTTTATTTAATTTCAACACAAATTACCATTCAAAATATACCTAGATAATGGCGCTGTTTGGGAAGGGGCTAAAAAGGCTATTATAGCCTAAAAAAAAAATTTAGCCAAAAAGCCCACTTTTGCAAGTTTTTCAAAAAAAAAAAAAAAAAAATAGGACTGGACAGCCCCGGCAGTGTAGGCACAGCCTACACTATCAGCCTACACTGCACAGCCGGCAATGACTAAATGACGATTTTACCCCTTGACTTTAATTTTAAAAAATATATGTGTAGGGACAAATTTGTCATTTTAAATAAAAACATCATTTCAACACACTTTCCAATACAACAACTCAACTAAAAATTCATCTCATCTTCCCAAACAGAAAATTAAAATAGCCTATTAAAATAGCCAAAAAGTCAAATAGCCTACTAAAATAGCCACTTCCCAAACGAGGCCAATGATAATAAACAAATGAAAACCCTAGAATCAAGAGTGAGCAAGTACAACTGTTGCACGGCTTCGTAGGACTGTTCTCCTTTCAGGAGGAGATAATGCAGATAATGATTGCATGGCACCTCTCGTAAGGAGTTGTTTGTTTGTTTGTGAGCGTGTAGATTTTGGGTTGCTCAAACATTGAAGATGTGATGATAAATTTTAGGAGAGTTACGGGCTGGTCTTATTGGCCAAATTTATTTATTTGTAATTTTTAATTATTTTTTTATTTTTTAATATCTCCAAAATATCCTTTATACACTTTCTTCAATAACTCAATTATCAAATTACTGCCATGACCTACCACCTCCCACTTCTAGCCATTGATGAGTACTTTCAACTGTCGGTGATAACCTCTGGCAACCCTTGACGGTTACATTCGGCACTCATTACTGTCACTATCTCCTAAAATCTAATTGCGACAGGAGAAGAAGAAGAAGAAGAAGAAGAAGAATGAGAGAGAGAAAGAGAGAGAGAGAGAGAGAGAGAGAGAGAGAAGATTAAGAGAAAAAGGAAAAAAAAAAAGAGAAAATTGTTAGCCTTCGTGTCGTAGATCAACATAACCATGCCTTTACCATATGCTATTTGTCCTCTTTCTAGTGATAAATTTATCACTGATAGATTGACCCATCCAACATATTCATATCTACAATGACAAATTAGTGATAAATTTATCACTATATAAATATAAAAAATATCAACAATATACAACATATTCACCAAATCAATGTTAAATTTATCACTGATAGATTAATTATACTGCATATTCATCTATCTCTAGTGACAAAAATGATAAATTTATTACTAATTATTTGTTAAAAAATTACAAAAAGAAAATCTCATCATCATCGTCACAAATTAACACAAGATTCAAAGACATATTTAATAATAAATTTAGCAGTGATAAATACGTTCAATGATAAATTTCCCACTAGTTGTTTGTTAAAAGATTACAAAAAAAGTAAAAAAAAAATAAAAAATCGTCATCATTGTCACAAATCAACATAAGATTCAAAGAAATATATCCGTGATACATTTATCACTGATACAACAAATTTGGTTTAAGAGAAATAAAAAGAGAGAAAGAAAGTGAGGAAGAGGGAGGTGATAAATATAACATAAACAAAAATCAATGATAAATTTATCATTGTATAAATATCAAAATTCCAACAGCAGCAGTCCACGACATATTAAACAAATTGTGTGAGTGATTTTCTAACCACATTGCCAACTCAGTAATCAGCTGGAGAGAACTGGCAGAATAGATGACACCTGGCTGACCTGCAACAGAAAGAGAAGATTCCGGCGGTGGTTCGTCCACCCAGGGGCACTCCGACGATCAAGTAAGTATATCTCTCAAAGATAATCAATAGTGCTAATCTCATTGTTCAGAATATAAATTGCGTACCTTAGACCCATGGGGGTGCCTCCCTCTTATAGTTAACTCAATCCTTGTCCCAACAGAAGCCTAGCTTCAATGGACTTTTAGCTCAGGACTTATCCAGGACTCTTTAATGGATAGAAATAAACTCCCTAAGAGCTTTATCCTTATCCATGTTGAGTCCCCTCATCACTCTAGGACTCTTGTGCCCTATCCGCTTATCTCGGATTCCGATATCTTCAGAGGTAACCTCGGCCTTGCCGAGATCACCTCGGCATCTTGACCAGGACACGTGGCACCTTGGCTGACGCGTAGGCGTCACCTTGGCCACGTGTTGGTACTCAGAAAATATATCCCCACAACTGCCCCCTAGGTTCTATTACCTCGGCATTCTGAGGTGATGGAACCTATATTGGAACTTCCTGCCAATACATCGGTTTAAAGTCTCTCAGCCGAGATAATCATATAAGCCGACATGTCTCTTTAAAGATTAAAGATCCTAAGATCTCTTTCACGCGTATGAGTTGTCATGCAAAATAACTCAACCGTTTCAGCCATGCGTCTTCCTTTTATTGGATCATACACTGTACGCGCTTGTAAGTCGTCTTGCGCCTGTATGCACCGTCTGACGTATTCATTGTTCCAGGAGCATTAACTGTCATTTTGCCGCCGTTTCAAGTTTTTGACAAAACTCGCTTCTTTCCCCAGTCTTTTCACTTTTCATTTTCGCGTCTGAAGCCCTTTTCTCTTTCTAATTTTTTCCTTCAAGATCCTCCATTGTTCAAGCTTTCAACCTCTGCCATTGCTGTTGTTCACCTCCTCCGATGAGATTCTTGCTACTCTTTTCCGTTGCCGTCGTTCACCTGACTTCGGCGAACTCAACACCAACTTCCTTTATTCTGGTAAGTCACCGTTCTTCCTGATCTCAGTTTTTTGTTACCTTACTGAACCTGACTGTTTTACCTGCTATCTTTGCAATCTTGTCCATATTTTTGATATTTCATCTTGCATTTTGTATTCCACCATATATTTGAACATGTTTGTTTCATGATTCTGTTTTTACCCAAATCATCTTCTTGAATATACACTGTTCATACACCTGTTGATTTCGGCCACTGTTCTAGGCCTGATATACCTGTGCAAACTTTTTGTCTTGATTTCTTGATGGCTTCATCTCCGTTCTTGATTCTAAAACGCATCCCTGTTTTCTGTGTCTTTTCCAGATTCCTGCCTTCAATCTTTGTTCCCACAGACTTAGGTTTTGGGATTTGTTTGTAGAACCCACAATTTTTAGGAAAAACTGAAACGAATTCCTTCTAGATCGTATAAACCCTTACCATAGTACATTCTTAGGTTTTTAGCCGAGGTCCTTTAAATCCTCCAAAAATACTTCTTCCTGAAATTCGGTATCTCCATTTAAAACCGACGTTATGGGTATGTGGAAACATAGAGTAGACACCCCGACCAAATTAGAGTACTTTAGGCAGGAGTTTGAAATCCCGCCGACGTTCATCTGAGGTTGGCTGGGGAGGATGACTCTATCATGCCCGATGTAAACCTCATGCCTTTCCCAGTAGTAGATTTATTGAGTGTGGACTTAGGTTTCCCACTTGACCCATTTTTCCGTGAAATCCTTCATTTCTATAGGTTGAACCCAATGCAGCTTGCTATCAATTCTTACTGAGTTATTGATGGTACCATAGCCTTAAGCCAAACAAGAGAATGCTAGGATTACTCTTGCCGATTTCCAGTACTGTTATACCATGTGTCGCTTGAAATCGGAAAAAGGCCACATCTATTACCTCAAGCCGAGGTCCACTGAATACAAAATCATTGCCGATCTCCCCGACTCCAACAAGGGAGCGAGGGATGATTACTTCATCGTCTCGGGTAACTGGGAATTTCATCCAAACAATGACCTCCATCTTTATCCCCTAAGTTGAACAGGTTTTTGGGGAAGGAGCTGGTACAGGCCACCCTTCACAAATTTTCTTGCTTTCTTGCATATAGTTTTCAACATTCTGCTCTAATGTCTACGCTTTTTTCTTTTTTGCAGTTCTTCCTCAGCCACCAAAGGACTTCCGTTAGTCTTTCTTTCCCAGCAAAGACTTGAAGAAACTACTGAATTTGCCCAGTCCACAAGCGGAAGGCCCCTCTGCTTCTTAACTTCATCCCCTACTTATAAGTCGGCTCTTCCCGACGTCCCAAAAAAGAAGAAGAAAGCCTTTCTCCACCTTCTGCCACAACTTCACAAGTCGCGTCCACATCTCGGACAGACCAAGGATAAACCTCTGATCCAGTCGAGCAGCCGTCAACCTCGGCTCCATACCTGATCCCACCCATCTCAACGACAATGTCGGCGTCGAGCTGTCTTTTCTGCCGAGATGGGCCGTCAAAAAGCAGTTGCAAAAGATCTCTTGGCCAGTATCCCATTCTCTGTTGAGGCTCAACCAGCTCTAACCCAACCTCCAAAGCAAAAGTAGAAAAGGATAAAAAAAGGCCTCAGCCAAAGGCAAAGGTGACTCAGGTTGAACACTGAGGATGCTTTGCCAATTTCGAAATTGGCTTCAAGTGAGAAAACCACATCTGTTGCCGAGAAGAGGCCCTGCCGAGGTGCAGCCATCCGAGTCCATCCGATCAAAGAGGCCGAGGTCATCTGCTGCAACCACTTCGAGGTCTTCAAAGCACGATGCCCCATGGGCCCCCCAAATCACTCTGGAAGATAAGCCAGTTATGGCCAGTGATAGCGCTGATGACATCAATGTCGGCGTTGCCCTGAGTACCGCTCTGCTTGCTTCCTGGCGATCTTGACCGAAACGCCGAGTTGAGCGAGTATGAGAATTATGCTCTAATGCTTCAGCGTTCTATTCCAAGTAAGTGCCTTTATTTGGTCATTTTCTTTCTTTCTTTTTATACTTTAGAAGATTTTGTAATAACCTCTGCTCTGTTTTATTTTTTCGCAGGCCATCCAACATTCCCATTCTTTCTCAGTACAATCTTTGAGAACCGGGAGAAGCTGGCCGAGAAGAAGAGGGAGATCTCCAGTCTTCAGAAAACTAATAAAAACTTACAATCAAAGATGAAAATCTTAGAGGATCAAGCCGAAGATGCTATCAAAGCCAAGGACGATGCTGAAGAAAAGGTTAGTGCTGCTGAGGCGGTAAACAAAGTCCTTCAAGCCCAGCTGAAAGAGGCGGTGGACAAGATGGCCAAGGCCCCAAAAGGAGCTTCCAAGACGCCCTGGCCACCAAAGAGGCCGAAGTCAAGGCTGCCGACGAGAGGGCATATGCTGAGGGGTGTGGCCGACGTTACGGCAGACTACGAAAAGCAGGTGAAGCAGGCATGCAACAGGGGCTTCACCCTTGGCTGGATGACCTTGCTGAAAAGGCTTGATGTGCCCGAGGACTCCCCCCTCAGGAATGCCAATGTCTTTCCTCTGCCATTCTCCCCAACTCTAAGCCAATTCGCCGACGACGACTCTGAGTCTGAGGAGGAGGTTTTGGTGAGGAAGTCAAAAGACGTTGCTGGGGCCAAGTCTCCTCCTCAAAATGAGCAAGTCCTAGACTTGACTCAAGATGAGGAGGTTGAGGAGGTTCCCAAGGAAGCTACCTCTGAGTAGGCATCATTGGTCGTACCTCTCACCGACAAGAGCCTTGATCAGACCCTTCAAGAGATTGATGCTGAACTTGCGGCTGAAAAGGTGGCCGAGATGTCCTCCCAACAATCTTCTGAGATCCAGACCCAGCCTGCCAATGATGCTGTGGAATCTTAGTTTTGATGCCTTTTTCTTTTGTCTTTTGTACTTTGTTTTTCTCCTTGAAGTAATGTAAACTTCTCACATCTCCGATGTGTCTTTAATTCAACTCTTTTGTTTTGAATGCTTGCATGTTTGCCTTGTCTGCTTCCATACTTAGAATATTTTGTATATCTTTAATACACGCTTCAACCCTTGTGCAACTTTCTCGGGGTGACACACCTCGGTCATACAAACTTGGTTTAACTTTAACTTGTAAACTTTTCTCAAGTTTCAACAAGTGTTAAACATCATCTCGGTTTAACTTCAACTTGTAAACTTTTCTCAAGTTTCAACAAGTGTTAAACATCATCTTAGTTTACCTTCAACTTGTAAACTTTTCTCAAGTTTCAACAAGTGTTAAACATCATATCGGTTTAACTTCAACTTGTAAACTTTTCTTAAGTTTCAGCAAGTGTTAAACCTATTTTTCTTCTCTCTGCCCCCTGATGTGAACCTGAGTTCC
This sequence comes from Camellia granthamiana, assembly GCA_036172215.1. Lineage (NCBI taxonomy): Eukaryota > Viridiplantae > Streptophyta > Magnoliopsida > Ericales > Theaceae > Camellia > Camellia granthamiana. Next base: position 41,111,002 of record CM069905.1, read on the forward strand.
ATTTGGGTTCTCATTATACATGTATTCCAGAAGCAACGTTATGAATTGTTATCAGTCTCAAGTGTATAAACATATATAAACAAGCTAAAAACTTTATTTATTTACTTCGGCAAAATGACAAAAAATTCTAATGATAGAAAAATTTCAAATTGCAAGTGTTCCAGGGTCTTGGCAACTCTTTGCCCTCATTATCTTCAAGCCGATATGCCCCATTGCCCAATACCGAAGTGATTCTGTAGGGTCCTTCCCAGTTTGGGCCAAGTTTGCCCTCCCTGGGATCCTTCCTGTTGCCGACGACTTTTCTCAAGACTAGGTCACCGACTTGGAACTCCCTTGGGTTAAGTTTTTTATTATAAGCCCTGGTAAGCTGCTGCTGGTATGCTGCTAACTGAATTGCAGCTCTTTTCCTTCTTTCTTCTAGTAGATCCAGATCTCAGGCTAATAATACGTCATTGGTCCCATTCTCCACTCCCTAGGTTCTGATCCCAGGGATGCCGACCTCCAGTGGAATGACAGCTTCTATGCCATAGGCCATGGCAAAGGGGATTCCCCCGTTGATCTTCTCGGCGTAGTCCGATATGCCCAGAGCACACTTGGTAGTTCATCAACCCACTTTCCTTTTGCTGCCTGCAGCCTCTTCTTTATCCCACCCAAGATAACTTTGTTGGATACTTCTGCTTGTCCATTGCTTTGAGGAAAGCTTGGGGTTGAAAAGTAGTTCTTGATCTTGAACTTTGCGCAGAAGCTCTTGCTTAGCTTACTGTCAAATTATGTTCCATTGTCGGCGACTATTGCTCTTGGGATCCCAAATCTTGTGATTATGTTCTTTCATATGAAGCTCTTAACGTCCACATCTTGAATCTTGGCTAAGGGCTCAGCTTCTATCCATTTGGTGAAGTAAGCTGTTACTACCAGCAGGTACTTCCTTTGCCCAGTTGCTTGGGGCAGTTGTTCGACAAGATCCATTCCCCATTAGGCAAACGGCCACGGACTGGATACTGGGTTTAGGTCTGCTGCTGGTTGGTGTATCAGAGGTGCAAACCTTTGGCACTTTTCACACTTCTTCACATAGGCTTCTACATCCTTCTACATGTAGGGCCACCAATACCCCTAGGTAATGGCCCTATGGGCAAGTGATCTGCCCCCAGGGTGGCTTTCACAAATTCCTTCATGAATTTCATATAAAAAATCTTCAACTTGTAAAGGATGTACGCACCTCAAAAGGAGTCCAGTGAAGGATCTTTTGTAGAGATGTCCTTCTGCTATCAGACTGAATCTTGTTGACTTCAATCTGATTTTGTGTGCCTCTTTGTGGTCATCTGGCAGCTTTCCTTCTTTTAGGAATGCAACAATTGCATCCATCCAGCTTGGTCCCATGTCCACACACATTGCTTCACGCTCTGTGGTTAGTGGTTCGATGCTCGGGCCCGACAAGTAGTCCACCATTATTGTCCTCGCTTTTCCAGGTTGTATTGCACTAGCTAGGTTGGCCAATGCATCGGCGTGACTATTATCATCTCAGCTGACCTGAAGCAGTCGGCAGTTCTGAAACAAGGCTGCCAACCTGATGACCTCCTTTGCGTAGGCCGGCATCCTTTCATCTCAGACCACAAACTCGCCTGTTGTCTGGTTAACTATAAACTGCGAGTCACAAAAAACTATTACCTCATCTGCTTGTACTGCTGCTGCCAGCTTCAGTCCTGCAATGAGTGCTTCATATTCTGCTTCATTATTTGAGGCCTTGAACCCCAAACGAATTGACTGTTCTAGTATCTGCCCATCTGGAGATACCAATACTACTCATGCCTATGCTCCCTGTCGGTTGGAACTCCCATCAACAAACAATCGAAAGGAGTCACCGATGTAAATGCTGCAGGGTCTGAGTTTTTCCTCTTTGCTTTGTTCTTTCGCCTTTGGCTGGGCTCCTCCTTGCTTGTTTGGACATCGTTCACCTTGGCTCAACGGAGCCCGATGTTTGATGGATTCTGGCATGAACTCTGCCACGAAGTCGGGCAAAACTTGGCCTTTGATTGCTGTTCTGGGTCTGTACTCCAGGTCACACTGGCCCAAGGTGACTGCCCATCTAGCTATTCTTCCTGTCAAGTCTCCTTGTTGCAGCAAGGACTTCAAGGGGTGCTCAGTTAGCACCACAATTTTATGGGCTTGGAAATAACGGTTCAGCTTCTTTAAAGCCATTACTAAGGCCAATGCCAATTTCTCTAAGGGCAGATACATTGTTTCTGCATCGGCCAGGGTTTTGCTTACATAGTAAACAGCCCTTTGTTCCCCATTTTCTTCTCAGACTACCACTGCACTTATTGCATGTTCTGAAACTGCTAAGTACAAAAACAGCTCCTCTCCAGGTTCTGGATTTGAAAGAACTGGGGCTGTGGTCAGATACTTCTTTAGGTCGGCTAAGGCAGCTTCGCATTCTTCGGTCCATAGGAAGTCTGTGACTTTTTTCACTAAGTTAAAGAAAGGTCTGCACTTGTCTGAGCTTCTGCTGATGAACCTATTCAGGGCTGCGGCCCTTCCGGTTAGCATTTGTACCTGTTTTGCCGACGTCGGGCTCTTCAACTCCTGGATGGCCTTGATCTGATCTGGGCTGGCCTTAATGCCTCTTCTGGTCACTAGGTATCTCTAGAACTTACCAAATCCAACTCCAAATGCGCACTTTGATGCGTTAAGTCATAGCCAATATTCTTTAAGGATTTCAAAGACTACTTTGAGGTCGGCGAGGTGACCTTTTGGTTCCTTGGTCTTCACGACCATGTCGTCGATGTAAACTTCCACCGTTCAACCAATCAGGTGTCTGAACATCTTGGTTACCAACCTTTGGTAGGTTGCTCCTGCGTTTTTCAACCCAAAAGGTATCACTTTGTAGCAGTACAGCCCTTTTGGGGTGATAAACGCAGTTTTCTCTTCATCCTCAGGGTACATGGCTATCTGGTGATACCCCCTATAGGCATCCAGGAAGCTCATCCTTCCATGCCTTGAAGTGGCATCCACTAGCTGGTCAATCTTAGGTAGAGGGAAGCTGTCTTTGGGACAGGGCTTGTTTAAACTGGTAAAGTCTACGTAGACCCTCCATTTACCATTCTTCTTCTTCACCACTACTGTGTTCGATAGCCATGTCGGGTAATTTACCTCACGAATGGCCCTGGCTTCCAGTAGTCTGTCTACTTCCTCCTCCACTGCTTCAATATGTATCAACGTCGGTCTTCTTGCTCGTTGGATTACAGGTTTAGCCGACTTGTCAACGTTCAGCTTATGGCAAGTGACCTCGGGGTCAATGCCAGGCATTTCGTAGGGTGTCCACGCGAACACCTCAATATTTGCTCTCAAAAAAGCTTCCAACTCTTTTCCTCTTCTTCGGTTAAGCCCGAGCCGAGAAGAAAGAAGGGTTCTTCATCCCCCTCCTGGACGAGGATTTTTTTCAGTGCTTCTTCACTCTTCTCGACTGGCTCCTTGCTGACATCCTCTAGGGCCTCCATATCCTCGTCTTCAATCTCTGCCTTCTCTGGTTCTCGAATGCTGCAGGTGGATTTCATTGCTGCCATGGAGCAATTCTTTGCCTACAGCTGATCTCCTCTGACCTCCTCAATCCCATGCTCTGTGGGGAACCGCAATAGTTGATGCAATGTTGAGGGAACAGCCCCCATTGCATGCAACCATGGCCTTCCCAAAATGATGTTGTAAGGGGAGGGTGTGTCGATTATGGTGAACGCGGTTGTTATCTTCCTGGTGCCTACTTGCACCTCCAAGCTGGTTGTTCCTAGTGGCCATGTCGGCGTTCCATTGAACCCGACCATCGGGCTATTGGATTGCTCCATATCGTCTAGGTGCAGGCCGAGCTCTTTGTAACATTGGACAGTATTATCATAGGCCTGAATCACCTGGGCCGTCAGCACGAAATCCGCGGGCTTCAACCCGATAGCATACGCCGTTCTCGACAGACATACATTGATTGCAGACCCCGTGTCGACCAGGACTGTAGACACCCTATTTTTGACCGTCCTCAAGACTTGGACGTCACCGTTTAAACACTCGATGATCATCCATGCTCGTGTTCATTTTGAGTTCCTGAAGGTCTTGGCTGCGCGCCTTGCCTTAGAACCTCTCAACTTGTCTGTTTTATGCTTGGTTTTGGACCAAGGGCTTGTGGTTTTGTTTCTGAGGGAAGAGGGTGGCTTGTTGGCCAACCCTACAATCCATCGGCCAAGCCTTGTGCTTATTGGCCATGTTTTCTTGTCATCGGCCATCAGTGGTGGCCGATCGACACTCTTTTTGGTCGATCGGCACTCCTTTTGGACGATCGGCCATATCTTTTGGCCGAGGCCTTTTTATTTGCTTTTGCAGATATTTTTGTGCCAGCTGTGACAGCTGGTGAGCATAGATTTCATACTCCATACACGTGTATGGAGGGATTGATACAAGTCTCAAGCTTGCTCAACAAGCTTGAGATTTGATTTTCTATAAGAAGGGAGACCCCTCTCCCTTTCCAGAGGTTCTGAAAAGTTGATATACAAAATATATATCTCTCTCTATATATATATTTCTTCTTCTCTCTCTTTCTATATTTGTGCTTGTTTGTGCTCAAAAGTGCCTTTTCCTCACACATTTGCACACAAACACCTAGTGAAACACCACACTCTTGTTGCTGAGGCACTTTGAAGTTGGTTTTGGTGTTTTTGGATTGGTTTTGATCAAAAAAGGCTGCTGGAGTTGTTGCTCTAAAGTTATTCTACAAGGGTGAGCTTTTAACCTCTTAAACCCTTGTTTTTTATTAAGCTTTTGGCCCTATTTGCATGTTGTTTTAGGCCTAACTTTCTACTACAAAAAGTTCTGTTGTTTTTATTGCTTAAGATGTTTGCTTAAGGCTTCTTTGGTATTGGGGGTGATCTACTCCCTTGCATGCCTTGTTTGGCTTTGTTTTGCACCATCACTTTAGGCCTTTGAGATCATTTCTCTTGGCCTTTTAACCACTGAAATCCAGTGGATTTTCAGTGGTAAAACTTGTGTTTTGAGGTCCCAAATAGGAGAGGGTCTTGTCTTGCATGCTTGTATAGATGGCTCATCAAAGTAGCATGTTTGTCTAGCATGTATTGGTTCCATTTCAGCATGTTTTTGGTCATTATTTAGCATGCCATGACTCTGTTTTGGGTTGGTTTGATAGCCTCTTGCATGCTTCTTGCACTCGTAGTGCAATTCCATTCATTGGCCTAACATGCATCATGTTTTAGACCATCATTCTAGTATGCTTTTGGCTCAACTATAAGAAGCTTTTGTTCATGTTTTATCATGCTTTAGCTCTGTTTCATGTTGTTTTGATCATGCATGACTTGCTTTGTACAGCCATAGTGCATTTTAGCTCACTAGCTTTGTGTATTGAGTCCATTAGCATGCATTGCTTGAGCTATTTTCATGATTTGGCATCATTTTATATGTGATTTCCGAGCATGTTTCATTGCCATGCATTTACATCTGTCACTCTTTCAATGCTTTGGAAAGTTTGTGTTTTATGCTTTAAACATGAGCCATTGTGTATGCCTTCATGCCTAAGCTTGCAAGCTATCATTTCAGTGTGTTTTTGGGGTTATTTTGCCATGATATAACTCTGATTTTTGTTGGCGAAGCCATCTCATGCTTGGTCTTGGTAGGTGTAGTGTAATCCTCCATTTTGGCATTGCATACTCCATGCTTCATGCCCTTCATGCTAGCATGTTTTAGCTTTGATCCATGCATGTTTTAGCATCATTTTGGCATGTTCTAGGACTATTTTGGATTGTCTTGGCCATATGCTTCGTGTTTTGTATAGTTATAGTGCAAGTGCCTATGCTAGTTTCAAGCTTTGAGCCCTCTTGCATGCCATACTTTTATTGTTTGAGTGGTTTTACACCATTCCATACATGATTTCAGAGCTTATAGTGTTGTCACACGTCCATGCTTTTCACTCTTTAAGTGCTCTTAAGAGTTGCATCTTTATGCCTTAATTCTTGAGCCAATTGGCATGCATGCTTGTCTTGCCTTTTCATGCCATCATTTCAGCATTATTGGCCACTGTTTTGGACATGATTGAGGTCTGTCCATATCCGGTTTAAGTCCATCTTGCATGTTGTTTGCATTACATGTTGATTGCATTGTTGCTTGCATACTTAGGTTGCATTCAATAGAGTTTTAATGTTGTTGCCATGACCACAATTTCTTCTGAACTTTGTGTCATCATGAGTCTGCTGAATTGAACAGAGGTAATGTGACTGGTGACTAACGGATCAGATGAACTGGTGAGCCTTAACTGGCCTTTCTTTTCCTTGCCTCAGCGAAGGAAAACACTGGCTGCTCTGAACTGAATCTCTGACCTGACAAAGTCTATCAGCACAAGTCCAATGTACCCGGGGGATATTGGAGCCCTCTGAAGCTATGGTTCCACGACTACCCTAGCAAAAGAGAAAACATGCAGCATCTCAGCCTGATTTCACCAAAACAGATATGAGCATAGCTGAATGATTGCACTCTACTAAATTCTGCCCAAAATTCTACTTGTAAACTGATGCCCTCAGGTAAAACTGATTCTTCCAAAAAACTAATGCCCGCGGGCCTGATACCCAAACTTGCAAACTGATAAATGCATTCCTGTAGAGACACACTCTAAAAGCACATAGCAAGCAAATGAGAGCCAAAACACCCCTATGTTGGGGTAGGGTTTCCCTGTCCTATCTTGTCAGGAACTAGGGTTTCACTACGCACGCAGCGGTTTCAAACAACCTACAACCGGATAAGCAACCTATCCTAGTTTGGAATAGTCACTATGGTTTCCGATATGCACTAGGTTGAAAGGTCAAAAAGGGTGTCTCGGTAACAACCGAGGTTTGTGTTCCCATCGTGGCAGAGCTCGTAACCGGTCAGCCTTATGGCACACTTTTCCAAGCAAACCTCCAGCAAACTGTTCAGGAATAGCAGATGGCAAACACGGTGCCTTAGGCGCACCAATGCAAATGCAATGCAAAGAAACATATAAGTGTAATCAAAACAAAATATCATGAGTTCAAGTCAAGTTCTCTAAATCCTCAGCAGAGTCGCCAGAAACTGTAGACCGCCCCGAGAACTCCCCTCTCCGCGCGCTGCGAGGGCGTGAATCCTTTTATTCTTTAGCTACTACAGTTCAGACTCGTGTCACGGTTCTGAATCTAATCTCACAAAGTGCAATGTGAGACCGATAAATCACCAAAGAGTCCAAATCCGGCAAATCGTTTTGGAAAACTGATTTTTATAAAGAAGTGCCAAATATGGACTGCTTTGCCAGATACAGAGTCGCCACCTAAATATTTTGTTTTGGGGGAATTTAGGAAATCCTGACTTGTGCCTAAGGCCACGTGTCCGTCATCACCAAAGTTGCCTTAGCTCGGGAACTTGGGTACAAGAGGGGAAGGTCATGCAATGAGCACCCCCGCTCGCCCGATTAAAGATCGGCTTGTACTAAGCATGATATTTTGTTTTTGAAAACACATGTGTTCTTATTCCGGTTATTAACCTAGAATTACTATGTGATGCGCATAGCATACAAGTATAGATTAGATTGCCTAAGTTGGAACAAAACATTGCATGTTCGTTTGTGAAAATGATTTGAAGTTTGCTACTTGCAAGTAGGCTAAGTCGCGGATTTCAATGAATTGTTCCAATTCAAGCAATCCAACCTTCATCCACAGGCACTCATGCAGTTATATCAGTTAAGCAGTTAGCCTCATGGCAAGCATACTAGCATGGCAACACTAACACACATGCAGTATGCTAAAGCGTAAATACTCACAGTGTACTCCGAGCCAAAACAGAGAACTAGTTAGAAATCATGCATGATCCTAGTTCATGTTAAGATGGCTAATGCAACGCATGCAAAAATGCAACTAAAATAGGCTCAGCTATTCTAGAATGTCATGTGAATGCGACAATTCGATACATGTATTCAACTTGGAATTGAAATACAATGCAATTAGTATGATGCGCCGAGCCCGGTGCATGCAATACAGATGAATGGGTGCAAACATGCTAAGCATAAGGTATGCTAATGAAATATGCCCTAAAACTAACCATCGTAAGCGGTTAAGTAAAAAGGATAAAGAAATGGAGGTTGGAAGACATGTATCACACACATGCACGCTCATTACAACAGTTGGCCCTCTCGACGGAGGGTCCGAATAAGAAGCTAACTAGCTAATCTAAGCTAATTAAACTAATTATTACAACAGAAATAAGCAGCTAAACACATTAACTACTTAGGTACAGAACCAAAGCATAAACTAGCTAAGCAAAGCAGTAAAAAGAGGTCCTCGGGATGAGGAGTGCATGCATGCTCGGTTGCCTTGTTCGGAAATCCGTCGCGATGCCCCAATTTGCCTCTGTTTGCAACTGTTCTCAGAACATTGCATAAAGCTCCAGAAAGCTTCCCACTCACCTTGGGGACCTGTAGGAACATGGCCGACCAGTTGTTGATGTTACCAACCGCCTGCCGACCACTTTTCTTTGCTGTAGACCAGAAAAAGTGGTTGGCCAGCTAGCTGTTCTAGTCGGCCGACCAGTTGTTGCTGCACTCTTCCAGCTTGCTGCAACAGAGAGGAAGAAAGGGCATGGCAATGTATTTGCAAAGTATGTGTGCACAACGACTCTTCCTATCATTTCATAAGGTCAAGGGAGTGCGGTTCTCGACCCTCAGGCCAACAATCACGCATCTCGATGCATGATGGCCGAGAAGCCAAATTGCACAATTCAATATGAATGCACACATAAAAACATAAAGCCTTAACCTCTATTATGATGGATCAAGAGGGTCGGCGACCGAAAATTGAGGCATGTTTCATCACTTCAAGTATGAAACGTCCCTCGTTTCTCATGTTTGGACTAACATCTAATCCAAACACAATGCAAGGCAACTAGCATACTAAACAAAATGCCAATGACAAGCATGCTAAAGGCAATGTAACATGGCATACACAATGTAAACAACAACATAGCATACACAATGCAATGTAACATGGCATACACAATGCAATATGACATGATCAACTTAACAAAGCTAATGACATGCAAACAATGCTAATGCACCATGAGCATGCTGTCAAGGCTAATGCATGCATACACAATGCAAGGCAACGTAAGCATGTAACAACATGAGGCAATGTAACAACATTCACATAACATGCTTGATGGACTTAAACCAAAATGGACAGACCTCAGTCATGCCTAAATTAGTGGCCATAATGATGAAACGAAGGCACAAAAGCATATACAAGCATGCACATGCATTGGCCCACCAACTAGGCCTAAGAGCACAACTCTCAAGAGTGCTCAAGGAGTGACAAATGTGGAAGTGTAACAACACTATAGGCACTGAAATCAAGTAAGAAATGATGCCAAATCATTCAAACAATACAAGCAAGGCATGCTAGGGTCCTTAAAGCATGAAGCTAGTAAAGAGGACTACAAAGGGGGCATGCAATACATGGCACAAATACATGAACCAACCATGTACAGAGCTTAATTAGGTCTAAACAAAGACCAAAACATGCTAAGATGAGGGCTCAAGGACCTAGGAAAGATGGCATACATGCTAGGCCACAAACAATGGAACAATGCATAACACTCAAAGGCACTTAAAGAGTGAATGAAATGGGAACATGGCAGTGCTACATGCTCTAAAATATCATATGAAATGATGCCAAATCATGTATATGATGCAAATGAAGCATGCTATGGTGCTCAAAACTCAAAGCTAGCATAGGCACTTGCACCACAACTATGCAAAACAAGATGCATATGGTCAAGGCAACCCAAAACAGTCCTAGAGCATGTCAAAATAAGTCTAAAACATGTATGGAAGGAAGCCAAAACAAGCTAGCATGAAGGGCATGAAGCATGGAATATGCAAGGCCAAAAAGGAGGGTTACACTACACCTACTAAGACCAAGCATGAGATGGCTTCGCCAACAAAAATCAGAGTTATATCATGGCAAAATAACCCCAAAAACACATAGAAATGATAGCTGGCAAGCTTAGGCATGAAGGCATACGCAATGGCTCATGTTAAGGCATAAAGAACCAACCCTCCAAAGCATCAAAAGAGTGACAAATGTGAGTGCATGAACATGAAACATGAACTGAAATCACATAATAAATGATGCCAAATCACGTAAATAGCCCAAGCAATGCATGCTAGTGGACTTGATGCACAAAGCTAACAAGCTAGAATGCATTATAGCTATACAAAGCATGGCATGCATGACCAAAACAACACAAATCAGAGCTAGATCATGCTAAAACATGGACAAAAGCTTCTTAGAGTTAAGCCAAAATCATGCTAGAATGATAATCTAAAGTATGGTACACATTAGGCTAATTTGTGGAATTACACTACAAGTGCATGGAGCATGCAAGGGGCTATCAAACCAAACCTTAACAGAGGTATATCATGGCAAAACAACACCAAGAACATGCTGAAATGGACTCAAAACAAGCTAGAAAGACATGCTACTTCATGAAGCATACAAGACTAGTTTGTGAGAAATACACTACAAGTGTATAAGGCATGCAAGGAATGACAAAACCAAGTCAAAACAGTGGTATGCCATGTCAATATAAGACCAAAAATGGCCTGAGATGGAGCTAACATAAGCTTAACAAACATGCTCAAACATGAGGCAAGTGAAGCAAGCATACAAGACACAAGGAGAGGGGATGACCCTCTCCTATTTGGGACCTTAAAATACCATTTCCACGACTGAAATTCCTTTGAGTTTCAGTGGTGAGAAGGCCAAAACAAGGTGGTCCCAATAGCTTAAAAGGAAGGTTCAAAACAAAGCCAAACAAGGCCTAAGAAGGGGTAGACCACCCCCAACACAAAAGGGACCTTAAACAAACATGTTAAGCCTTAAAAATCAGAACTTTTTTCAATAGAAATTCAAGCCAAAAACAGCATGCAAGTAGGGCTAAAAG
>CM069905.1:41122184-41311459 GCA_036172215.1 Camellia granthamiana
TCAAAATTAAAACTTTTTTTAGTAGAAAGTCAAGCCAAAAATAGCATGCAAGTAGGGCTAAAAGCTTAAACAAAAAGCAAGGTTCAAGAGGGTAGAAACTCACCCTTATAGAACCCCTTTAAAGCTGCAACTCTAGCAACTTTCCTTGATCAAAACCAGTCCAAAGACTTCAAAACCAACCTCAAAGAGCCTCAGCAACAAGAGGATGGTGTTTTAGTGTGTGTTTGTGTGTTAAAGTGTGATAAAATGACACTTTCAAGCACAAAAATGAAGAGGATGGAGAATTATAGAGACAAGGGTGTATGTATAGCTCAAGCAACAAAATCTGAACCTGGAGAAGGAGGGGGGAGGTTCTCTTTTATAGAGAACCAAAGGTCAAGCTTGTTGGACAAGCTTTTTGGCCTAAAGCCATCCCTCCAAACACGTGTATGGAGAATGGCTTCTGTGCTTACCAGCTGGCAAGAAAATATCTCCAGGAAGCTGGTGGTCGGCCACTTGAAGTGGTCGGCCAGCTACTTGTAGTGGTCGGTCGACCTCCACAAGTGGCCTCCCAAAAATAAAACTGGTCAGCCAGGGGTAGGAGAGGTATGCACACTGAAAGCAAGTCAATGGTGTGGTGGCCGACCAGAAAAGGTGGCCCAAAGACCAAGAAAACTAGTTGCCCGGCCAAAAATTTGGCTGGCAGGAAGGGAAGTGGTCTCCAATGGGAAGAACTGGTCTCCCAACCTTATACCACCTTTCAAACAAGGGAAATAAGGTTTGTACCAAAAACAAACCAAAAGGGATGCAAGACGAAAGTTCGAGAGGCAAAGCGCGCAGCCGAAGGCCTCGAAAACTAGTCTACTGGCACCAAAAGTGGTCTACGACCATAAAAGTGGTCTCCTGGACCACAGTGTCCCTCTAGGCAGAGGCAACAAGGCATGGTTCAAAAACCAAGCCGAACGGAGAACGTTAAGCAGTCCCGAGACAAGGCGCGCGACCGAAGACTCAGAAAATCGGAAACTAGTCTCCAAGAGCGAAAAGTGGTCTACGACCACGAAGAGGTGGTCTACAAGACCACTCCCTCCCTCATGGGAAGAGAAACAAGGCTTGGTCCTCAAACCGAGCCAAAGCACAAAGAGTTCAGAGGCCCGGAGGTAAGGCACCCAGCCGAAAACTCTAGAAACTCGAAACAAGCACAAACATGCACTATCACCGAGTGCTCAATCGATGATGTCTGAGTCTTAAGGTCGGTAAAAAATGGGGTGTCTACAGTTGCTCCTCTTTGACAGAACTCGAAAGTCAAGAAGTGACGGTAGTGAATGTCAAAGCCTAGAGACGACCCATTTTTGACAAGGCCGAAGACTTAGACAAACAAGCAAGATAACAAAGAGATGTGCCCGCAGGCAGGGGCAAAATGCACATGACATGCACAATCCCTAACATAAGTTATGATCATGTAAAGAAAGCTGTAATGAAGCAATTATGCAAAATAAATGCAACAGTTTAAGCGAACGAATTCAAACCAAACTACAACTCATGCAGAAAGGATGTGACGAAATTATGCAATTCCCAAACTGCGTCTGAACTTCTTTTGAATGAACCATACATACGATATCGTCTGGTCGCGCCAGCTTCAAATGAACCGTACATACAATATCGTACCTGCATAAGAAAGAAACTCAACATGTACAATATAGTTAGAAACACATGTTCCACGTTATAACATGGTACAATTTCAATACGAAATAAACGCATGCATACACAATGCCGATGGAAACATGCATAGCAATGCAAGTGAAAAGTGCGTAACAATGCAAGTCGTGAGGTGCATGGCAATGCAATGCAAGTGTGCGCGACAATGCGGGTAAAGAGGTGCATGACAATGCAACTAGAACGTGCATGACAATGCAACCTAAGTATGCGCAACAACGCGGGTGGAGGGGTGCATAACAATGCAACGTAAGTGTGTGCATAACAACGCAATGCACTAACAAGTGCAGATAAGGTGCGCAAGATAGTGCGAACAATGCAATGCACTAACAAGTGCAGACAAGGCGCGCAAGATAGCGCGATAAAATGCATGCTCAATGCAAGTAAGGTGCACAAAATAGTGCGATGTGCAAAATAGCACGATAAAATGCATGCTCAAGACAAGTAAGGTGCACAAAATAGTGCAATGCGAAAAATAGCATGATAAAATGCATGCTCAATGCAAGTAAGGTGCACAAAATAGTGCGATGCGCAAAATAGCGCGATAAAATGCATGTTCAATGCAAGTAAGGTGCACAAAATAGTGCGATGCGCAAAATAGCGCGATAAAATGCAAAGGGTGACATATTCCAACCATGCTGGAATCAATGAAAGGAGGAAAAACAAATCCCAAAACAACCAATCAGGAGCGTGCTCAACACAGCCTGAAATAAATTCCAAACACGCTGAAATCGTGTGAGGAAAGGGACACTCAAATCACGCTGAAATCGTGAGAGGAGGTCCGAAAAATAGCCGCCCAGGTGCATACATGACGCAACCTGAGATAAAACACGCCCAGGCTCACGCATCACGCGTCCTGAGATAAATTCCAAACACGCTGAAATCGTGTGAGAAAGGGCAAACTCTAACCACGCTGAAATCGTGAGAAGAGGGATGCAAATTCCAAACACGCTGAAATCGTGTGAGGAAGGAACAAACTTTAACCACGCTGTAATCGTGAGAAGAGGTAAACAAATTCCAAACACGCTGAAATCGTGTGAGGAAGGAACAAACTCTAACCACGCTGAAATCGTGAAAAGAGGTATACAAATTCCAAACACGCTGAAATCGTGTGAGGAAGGAACAAACTCTAACCACGCTGAAATCATGAGAAGAGGTATACAAATTCCAAACACGCTGAAATCGTGTGAGGAATGAACAAACTCTAACCACGCTGAAATCGTGAGAAGAGGTATACAAATTCCAAACACGTTGAAATCGTGAGAGGAATGAACAAACTCTAACCACACTGAAATCGTGAGAAGAGGTAAATGAATTCCAAACACGCTGAAATCGTGTCAGGAAGGAACAAACTCTAACCACGCTGAAATCATGAGAAGAGGTATACAAATTCCAAACACGCTAAAATCGTGTGAGGAAGGAACAAACTCTAACCACGCTGAAATCGTGAGAAGAGGCCCGAAAACAACCGCCCAGGTGCGCGCACAACGTAACCTGAGATAAATTCCAAACACGCTGAAATCGTGTAAGGAAATGAACACTCTAACCACCCTGAAATCGTGAGAAGAGGTTTGAAAACAAACCGCCCAGGTGCGTGCACGACGCAACCTAAGATAAATTCCAAACACGCTGAAATCGTGTAAGGAAAAGAACATTCTAACCACGCTGAAATCGTGAGAAGAGGCCCGAAAACAAACCGCCCAGGTGCGCGCACGAAGCAACTTGAGATAAAACATGCCGAGGGCCGCGCTTCACGCGTCCTGAGAAAGACCCGGAGGACAACGATCCTAAATGCCGCGCAGCATGAACGGATAAACGATTAGAAGATAACACAAGATGCAAATAAATGCAATAAGTGCGATGATACAATACATGTTACAAAATGTTACAAGCAATGTAGTGCATGATGTTTAGGGAATATAATAAATAAACAAAGTGGCACTTTAGAAAGCACCTCATGGGGTGAGTGGCGGTGAACCGCTCTACTCTGATGGGGGTCTCCCCTTGTGTTCTTCGAACACTTACCTTCAACTCACAATATAAAGGTTCCGAAATGCTGACAAAGGGGTAACTTTTGTATGTAGAAACCATAAATGCCGTTTTCCTTCCTGATCATATTCACAACTTTCACTTATTGCAAACATAGCCAAGATAACTCTGACGGGAAATGGTACTTAGGGAGAGCACTTCTGATTGCTATTCTGGCTTTGAGGCAGGCTTGATCTTGCGCTTGAGGTAGAGGCACACTCATACTTCGGAGCATTGATAAGACCTAAAAGGGTACCTCCAAAATACAATCTCGGAATTTTCTGAAGTTAAAACAAACTCAGATGCTTCAATTTTCCCTCTTTTCTTTTGTTTTGCAGTCTGGAACCCATATAGCTTCAGATAGGTCCTGGTTTTACTACTCTCGCATGACCCGGGTTGAACCCTACAGTTTTATGAGAGAACAAATCTTGTTTTGCACAAATGTGGAGAACGGCACAGCACTCTGAGCACAAAACGATTTTATTTTTTTTGAAATTGAAATGAGAAAAGGGGTCTCAATTAGGTATTGAGCCTACGACTGAACGTAGCGCACCACGACTCGACAGAGGAAAACAAAGGTAAAACAACCTCAATACAAATACAGACACTTGAAGCGACTCAAAACAAGAATCGAGACAACGAAAAACACACACACACCACTCAAATGTGTTCCAATGGCAAGAGATCTTTCAATTCGCGAGGAGCCAGTTTCTTCAGGTATTGTTTCCCACCATTTCTTATTTGTGTTTCTCACATCACTCGGCCCTCAGGTTCTGTTTTTTTTTTTTTTCCCTGAAAAAACCCTTTCCTCACTTTTTCTCTCAGCGCACATCTCTCTATTCTTCAATCTCTCTTATTTTTTATCCCTCCCCTGGGTGGTTGATGGATGAGCAGGAAGTTGCAGGCTCTTGTCCCCAGCATTCCGCTAGATTCTTCTTCTTCTGCTCACAACAGTGAACTTTCCCACAGAGGAGTTGCGACAGGATGTGCAATAGATCCACAGCTGACACTGGTTGACGATGCCCTTGGCCAGTTTGGGTATGATCAGACCTGTCCAGATGAGAGAGTGGAACATCTTGATCCATTCCATTTCGTGCTTAGCACTTGGCTTGATACCTCGCTGCTTGGAGGATGTTAAGAGCTTTCGGCCCTTTGCTGTTAGCTTCAATTGTGCCCTTTCTGGCAAACAAAGTGCCCTTTCCGGCAAGTACGGTGCCTTTTCTAGCGAATGCATTGATAAAGGGGGAAAGACAGGAAGCCTGACTCAACTGTGCCCCTATTTCATCATTTTGACCATTTTTTGTTTTGGTTTTCTACTAAAACAATTTTGACCAAAATGAAAGTTAGATTAACACACTTGTTCGATTTTCTGATTTGAAATCATGTAAGTGAGGCTATAAGCACTGAAAATTTTTCCTTTTTTGGGTCCAAAAAAAATGGTCCAATTTTGGAAAAATAGAATAATTTTCGAGAAAATTAGTCAACCTCAGTAAAAATTCTCAAAAACTATTTTTACAAATGGCCACTGCTTGACCAATACGGAATTTACTCTTGAGATGCACAACCTCAGATCCAAAGCAATGGAAAATTGCCCCTTGTCTAAATGGCACTGCATGGCAACGGAAAGTTGCCCCTTTTCTGAATGGCACCACAACGCACTGTAATTAGTCCTCAAAGTGCCGATCATAACCAAACTCTTGGATACAAAAAAGACAAAGATGATCAGAACCATTACATGGACACAGTTGATTTGAAAGTGTTTATGGCTGGACTTCAGAATGAAGTTGCCTACGTATCCCAAACATGGGAATCAAGCCTTACGTAGTTCGGGGTTAAGGTACACTTGGGTATTAACCTCTCCTTTTGCGCTCTAACTTTTGCCATGGTCGCCCTTCTGGGTTTTCAACCTTGCGAGCTATGTTCTTTTCATTTCTTTTCTTCTTTTTTTCATCTCTTCTTTTTTTTCAATCTTTGCATTTTTTCTTTTTCTTTTCTTTTTCTTGCTCTAACTTTTGCCTGGGTCGCCCTTCCGGGTTTTCGGCCCAGTGAGCCTCTCAAGGGTAAAAGTGTAGCTTTGTCCATGTCAAATGGTTTTTAGGATCTCGAAGCCATCTAAATCTAGGAGAATGGCTGTTGTTTGTTGATGATGTAGAAGTCCATCCAATGGGGGCTGAATTTGCCCCTAGTCTTATGGATAGGAACTCGGTTGTCCTTTAGCAATACTTTCTTCTTTCCTCCCTTCTGGGATTTGGCATCCTTGCCGATTTTCATTAGCTTGAGAAATGCCCCAATTTTTGACTCTTTGAGTACATCTAACATTTTTGCCCCTAGTTCAAGGGCTACTTCTGATCGAGCTTTGCAAGCTTCTTTTGATAACATCTGATCTTCTTGATCTGACTTTCTTGCCCCTAGTTCATGGGCTGCTTCTTACCCAACTTTGCAAGCTTCCTTTGATCACATCTGATCTTCTTGGCCCTAGTTCATGGCCTGCTTCAAATCTGGCCACACAGGCCTCACATCATGATTGACCTTTGAACATTCTGAATCCAAGTTCAAGGTTTGAAAGCAAAAAAGGGTCGGGTCTCGAGGCTGAGAGCAATCCTATGCTGCACAATCTCAAGAGCGATTCCACACAGGTCTTCACAGGATCGCGCAAAACATTTTTTGAAATCTTTTAAGAAAGCGACTAATCGCTCTCGCGGAAGACAATGTAGAACCAATCTAGATCAAGCTAGGATCCTTCCCAGTACTCACATTAACAAATATGATCTCATTCATTAAGGACTTAGCATGCCTCTCTTTCTCTCAATTGATCAAATTTTTTGCAAATCCAGAGGAATTCTTTCCTCTTTGTTTTTACCACAGTGTTAGAAAAAGTTTTGAAAAACTTAGGTCAATGCAATGACTTAAAAGCACAAAAGAAGTAGGTGAAAATGCACTATCATTTCATTCAAAACTTCTGGCACAACTGGCTCTAAGCACGAAAGCGTGAAGATCACTGCTATTTCATTCAAATCTTCTGGCGTAACTGGCTCCACGGCAGAAACAGGCTCAAAAGAGAGGGCGTAAAAGACAAACACAAAACGAGCAAGTGATGCCTAAGGTAACACCCCCGAAATCACCTGACTCTAGCAAAACAGGACTGACTCGATACAACAAAACAGACACAACTGACTCAGTATGAAAAGACTAACTCAAAACAACGAGACAAGCTCTAAACAACATAACAAAATTGACTCAATACCCAAGTCAAAAAGTACAAAAACTAGCATTTGCACAATGCTCAAAACAGTACGGGCCATCCACCACATCCAGAGTAAACTGGGTGCCATCCGCAGGTGGCTCATCCCCCCCCTGATCACATCACATTATCCCCCAGGTTCACTGATCCAATGACGATAGATTTTGCTGAGCTTGGTGGGATAATGACCTCGTTGTCAAACAAATCCTGTACTTCGTGGTGAAAACGAAAGCAATTGTCGGTGCTATGACCGGTTTGTTGATGAAAAGCACAATACTGGGTAGTATCATGGCCGGGTGGAAGACGACCAGGGAGAGACCGAGGCTCAAAAGGTTTAAGATGGCCTTTTTCAACGAGGATTTGAAGAGCCTTAGACAAAGGCATATAAAGGGCATAGAAGACCCTGCGACCTCGGGGTAGATACTTCGAGGTTTGTGGATTTTTCCTGGGTGCACCAGCAAAGGGGTTGGCAGGTGCTGACTTGGTTTTCTAATCTCTTCGGAGTGCAGGATTAGAGCTAACAGGATCGTTTCTGGTACGACGGCCCTTCTTTCTGCGTTCCCCTTGATTCGAACTGCTCTCATTCTGAGTGACAAAAGTGTCATCCACATTTTTTGCAACAACTACGAGCACTTGCTGTTTGTTTAGTCCTTCGGCCTTTAAAGCCTCAACAGCCCACAGAAGGTGTTCATAGGGATCGATGCCTGCCCCTAACTTGTCCTTTCCACTTGCCACAACTTGGTCGAAGGTTTGGGTTGCTGCATTAGAGCGGAGCCCTGTTATTGTCGACATGTCATTGCCCAAATTTAGGATGGCTTCAGGTTGGCCAATTTCAATTACAATTCGCCACAGGAGTGGGGAGTCTTCTGGTGTGAAATTTCCGGCAGGTGAGGTGGTCGATGGTGGAGCCGATAGTCCAAAGGCTAGATCAGCCACAGTTCTCTGAAGATCGCCGATCATTCCCATCAGCTCAAAGGTAGTGGGCTCACAGGTCTGAGATGATTGGGGTTCCAAGACTGAATGTGTGGTAGGTGCCCCAGATGGGCGTTGCATTTCAGTATCGGTCTCATCCTGCATGGCAATTTCCTGGTTTAATACTGTTGCCATGACCACAATTTCTTCTGAACTCTGCATCATCATGAGTCTGCTGAATTGAACAGAGGTAATGTGACTGGTGACTAACGGATCAGATGAACTGGTGAGCCTTAACTGGCCTTTCTTTTCCTTGCCTCAGCGAAGGAAAACACTGGCTGCTCTGAACTGAATCTCTGACCTGCCAAAGTCTATCAGCACAAGTCCAATGTACCCGGGGGATATTGGAGCCCTCTGAAGCTATGGTTCCACGACTACCTTAGCAAAAGAGAAAACATGCAGCATCTCAGCCTGATTTCACCAAAACAGATATGAGCATAGCTGAATGACTGCACTCTACTAAATTCTGCCCAAAATTCTGCTTGTAAACTAATGCCTCAGGTAAAACTGATTCTTCCAAAATACTAATGCCCGTGGGCCTGATACCCAAACTTGCAAACTGATACATGCATTCCTGTAGAGACACATTCTAAAAGCACATAGCAAGCAAATGATAGCCAAAACATCCCTATGTTGGGGTAGGGTTTTCCTGTCCTATCTTGTCAGGAACTAAGGTTTCACTACGCACGCAGCAGTTTCAAACAACCTACAACCGGATAAGCAACCTGTCCTAGTTTGGAATAGTCACTATGGTTTCCGATATGCACTAGGTCGAATGGTCAAAAAGGGTGCCTCGGTAACAACCGAGGTTTGTGTTCCCATCGTGGCAGAGCTCGTAACCGGTTAGCCTTATGGCACACTTTTCCAAGCAAGCCTCCCGCAAACCATTCAGGAATAGCAGATGGTAAACACAGTGTCTTAGGCACACCAATGCAAATGCAATGCAAAGAAACACATAAGTGTAATCAAAACAAGATATCATGAGTTCGAGTCAAGTTCTCTAAATCCCCAGCAGAGTCGCCAGAAACTGTAGACCGCCCCGAGAACTCCCCTTTCCGCGCGCTGCAAGGGCGCGAATCGCTTTGTTCTTTAGCTACTACAGTTCAGACTCGTGTCACGGTTCTGAATCTAATCTCACAAAGTGCAATATGAGACCGATGAATCACCAAAGAGTCCAAATCCGGCAAATCGTTTTGGAAAACTGATTTTGATAAAGAAGTGCCAAACATGGACTGCTTTGCCAGATATAGAGTCGCCACCTAAATATTTTGTTTTGGGGGAATTTAGGAAACCCTGACTCGTGCCTAAGGCCACGTGTCCGTCATCACCAAAGTTGCCTCAGCTCGGGAACTTGGGTACGAGAGGGGAAGGTCATGCAATGAGCACCTCCGCTCGCCCGATCAAAGATCGGCCTGTACTAAGCATGATATTTTGTTTTTGAAAACACATGTGTTCTTATTCCGGTTATTAACCTAGAATTACTATGTGATGCGCATAGCGTACAAGTATAGATTAGATCGCCTAAGTTGGAACAAAACATTGCATGTTCGTTTGTGAAAATGATTTGAAGTTTGCTACTTGCAAGTAGGCTAAGTTGCGGATTTCAATGAATTGTTCCAATTCAAGCAATCCAACCTTCATCCACAGGCACTCATGCAGTTATATCAGTTAAGCAGTTAGCCTCATGGCAAGCATACTAGCATGGCAACACTAACACACATATAGTATGCTAAAGCGTAAACACTCACAGTGTACTCCGAGCCAAAACAGAGAACTAGTTAGAAATCATGCATGATCTTAGTTCATGTTAAGATGGCTAATGCAACACATGCAAAAATGCAACTAAAATAGGCTCAGCTATTCTAGAATGTCATGTGAATGCGACAATTCGATACATGTATTCAACTTGGAATTGAAATATAATGCAATTAGTATGATACGCCGAGCCCGGTGCATGCAATACAGATGAATGGGTGCAAACATGCTAAGCATAAGGTATGCTAATGAAATATGCCCTAAAACTAACCATCGTAAGCGGTTAAGTAAAAGGGATAAAGAAATGGAGGTTGGAAGACATGCATCACAGACATGCACGCTCATTACAACAGTTGGCCCTCTCAACGGAGGGTCCGAATAAGAAGCTAACTAGCTAATCTAAGCTAATTAAACTAATTATTACATCACAAAAACTGAATAACTAGCTACAACTAATTAGTTATTACAACACAAATAAGAAGCTAAATGCATTAACTACTTAGGTACAGAACCAAAGTATAAACTAGCTAAGCAAAGCAGTAAAAAGAGGTCCTCAGGATGAGGACTGCATGCATGCTCGGTTGCCTCGTTTGGAAATCCGTCGCGGTGCCCCAATTTGCCTCTATTTGCAACTGTTCTCAGAACATTGCATAAAGCTCCAGAAAGCTTCCAACTCACCTTGGGGACCTGTAGGAACATGGCCGACCAGTTGTTGATGTTGCCAACCACCTGCCGACCACTTTTCTTTGCTGCAGACCAGAAAAAGTGGTCGGCCAGCTAGTTGTTCTAGTCGGCCGACCAGTTGTTGCTGCACTCTTCCAGCTTGCTGCAACAGAGAGCAAGAAAGGGCATGGCAATATATTTGCAATGTATGTGTGCACAACCACTCTTTCTATCATTTCATAAGCTCAAGGGAGTGCGATTCTCGACCCTCGGGCCACCAATCATGCGTCTCGATGCATGATGGCCGAGAAGCCAAATTGCACAATTCAATATGAATGCACACATAAACACATAAAGCCTTAACCTCTATCATGATTGATCAAGAGGGTCGGCGACCGAGAATTGAGGCACGTTTCATCACTTCAAGTATGAAACGTCCCTCGTTTCTCGTGTTTGGACTAACACCTAATCCAAACACAAAGCAAGGCAACCAGTATGCTAAACAAAATGCCAACGACAAGCATGCTAAAGGCAATGTAACATGGCATACACAATGTAAACAACAACATAGCATACACAATGCAATGTAACATGGCATACACAATGCAATATGGCATGATCAACTTAACAAAGCTAATGACATGCATGCTAATGCAACATGAGCATGCTGTCAAGGCTAATGCATGCATACACAATGCAAGGCAACATAAGCATGTAACAACATGAGGCAATGTAACAACATTCACATAACATGCTTGATGGACTTAAACCAAAATGGACAGACCTCAGTCATGCCTAAATTAGTGGCCATAATGATGAAACGAAGGCACAAAAGCATATACAAGCATGCACATGCATTGGCCCACCAACTAGGCCTAAGAGCACAACTCTCAAGAGTGCTCAAGGAGTGACAAATGTGGAAGTGTAACAACACTATAGGCACTGAAATCAAGTAAGAAATGATGCCAAATCATTCAAACAATACAAGTAAGGCATGCTAGGGTCCTTAAAGCATGAATCTAGTAAAGAGGACTACAAAAGGGGCATGCAATACATGGCACAAATACATGAACCAACCATGTACAGAGCTTAATTAGGTCTAAACAAAGACCAAAACATGCTAAGATGAGGGCTCAAGGACCTAGGCAAGATGGCATACATGCTAGGCCACAAACAATGGAACAATGCATAACACTCAAAGGCACTTAAAGAGTGAATGAAATGGGAACATGGCAGTGCTACATGCTCTAAAATATCATATCAAATGATGCCAAATCATGTATATGATGCAAATGAAGCATGCTATGGTGCTCAAAACTCAAAGCTAGCATAGGCACTTGCACCACAACTATGCAAAACATGACGCATATGGTCAAGGCAACCCAAAACAGTCCTAGAGCATGTCAAAATAAGTCTAAAACATGTATGGAAGGAAGCCAAAACAAGCTAGCATGAAGGGCATGAAGCATGGAATATGCAAGGCCAAAAGGGAGGGTTACACTACACCTACTAAGACCAAGCATGAGATGGCTTCGACAACAAAAATCAGAGTTATATCATGGAAAAATAATCCCAAAAACACATTGAAATGATAGCTGGCAAGCTTAGGCATGAAGGCATACGCAATGGCTCATGTTAAGGCATAAAGGACCAACCCTCCAAAGCATCAAAAGAGTGACAAATGTGAGTGCATGAACATGAAACATGAACTAAAATCACATAATAAATGATGCCAAATCACATAAATAGCCCAAGCAATGCATGCTAGTGGACTTGATGCACAAAGCTAACAAGCTAGAATGCATTATAGCTATACAAAGCATGGCATGCATGACCAAAACAACACAAATCAGAGCTAGATCATGCTAAAACATGGACAAAAGCTTCTTAGAGTTAAGCCAAAATCATGCTAGAATGATAGTCTAAAGTATGGTACACATTAGGCTAATTTGTGAAATTACACTACAAGTGCATGGAGCATGGAAGGGGCTATCAAACCAAACCTTAACAGAGGTATATCATGGCAAAACAACACCAAGAACATGCTGAGATGGGCTCAAAACAAGCTAGAAAGACATGCTACTTCATGAAGCATACAAGACTAGTTTGTGAGAAATACACTACAAGTGTATAAGGCATGCAAGGAATGACAAAACCAAGTCAAAACAGTGGTATGCCATGTCAATATAAGACCAAAAATGGCCTGAGATGGAGCCAACATAAGCTTAACAAATATGCTCAACATGAGGCAAGTGAAGCAAGCATACAAGACACAAGGAGAGGGGATGACCCTCTCCTATTTGGGACCTTAAAATACCATTTCCACCACTGAAATTCCTCTGAGTTTTAGTGGTGAGAAGGCCAAAACAAGGTGGTCCCAATAGCTTAAAAGGAAGGTTCAAAACAAAGCCAAACAAGGCCTAAGAGGGGGTAGACCACCCCCAACACAAAAGGGACCTTAAACAAACATGTTAAGCCTTCAAAATTAGAACTTTTTTTAGTAGAAAGTCAAGCCAAAAACAGCATGCAAGTAGGGCTAAAAGCTTAAACAAAAAGCATGGTTCAAGAGGGTAAAAACTCACCCTTATAGAACCCCTTTAAAGCTGTAACTCTAGCAACTTTCCTTGATCAAAACCAGTCCAAAGACTTCAAAACCAACCTCAAAGAGCCTCAGCAACAAGAGGATGGTGTTTTAGTGTGTGTTTGTGTGTTAAAGTGTGATAAAATGACACTTTCAAGCACAAAAATGAAGAGGATGGAGAATTATAGAGACAAGGGTGTATGTATAGCTCAAGCAACAAAATCTGAACCTAGAGAAGGATGGGGGAGGTTCTCTTTTATAGAGAATCAAAGGTCAAGCTTGTTGGATAAGCTTTTTGGCCTAAAGCCATCCCTCCATACATATGGAGGATGGCTTCTGTGCTTACCAGCTGGCAAGAAAATATCTCCAAGAAGCTGGTGGAAAGTTGCCGACCACTTGAAGTGGTCGGCCAGCTACTTGTAGTGGTCGGCCGACCACCACAAGTGGCCTTCCAAAAAGAAAACTGGTCGGCCAGGGGTAGGAGAGGTCTGCACACTAAAAGCAAGTCAATGGTGTGGTGGCCGACCAGAAAAGGTGGCCCAAAGACCAAGAAAACTAGTTGCCCGGCCAGAAAACTGGCTGGCAGGAAGGAAAGTAGTCTCCAAGGGTAAGAACTGGTCTTCCACCCTTATACCACCTTCCAAACAAAAGAAACAAGGTTTGTACCAAAAACAAACCAAAAGGGATGCAAGACGAAAGTTCGAGAGGCAAAGCGCGCAGCCGAAAGCCTCGAAAACTAGTCTACTGGCACCAAAAGTGGTCTACAACCACAAAAGTGGTCTCCTGGACCACAGTGTCCCTCTAGGCAGAGGCAACAAGGCATGGGTCAAAAACCAAGCCGAACGGAGAACGTTAAGCGGTCCCGAGACAAGGCGCGCGACCGAAGACTCTGAAAATCGGAAACTAGTCTCCAAGAGCGAAAAGTGGTCTACGGCCACAAAGAGGTGGTCTACAAGACCACTCCCTACCTCCAGGGAAGAGAAACAAGGCTTGGTCCGCAAACCGAGCCAAAGCACAAAGAGTTCAGAGGCCTGGCGGCAAGGCACCCAGCCGAAAACTCTGGAAACTCGAAACAAGCACAAACATGCACTATCACCGAGTGCTCAATCGATGACGTCTGAGTCTTAAGGTCGGTTAAAAATGGGGTGTCTACAGTGTAGTGTAATCCTCCATTTTGGCATTGCATACTCCATGCTTCATGCCCTTCATGCTAGCATGTTTTAGCTTTGATCCATGCATGTTTTAGCATCATTTTGGCATGGTCTAGGACTGTTTTGGGTTGTCTTGGCCATATGCTTCGTGTTTTGTATAGTTATAGTGCAAGTGCCTATGCTAGTTTCAAGCTTTGAGCCCTCTTGCATGCCATACTTGTATTGTTTGAGTGGTTTTACACCATTCCATACATGATTTCAGAGCTTATAGTGTTGTCACACGTCCATGCTTTTCACTCTTTAAGTGCTCTTAAGAGTTGCATCTTTATGCCTTAATTCTTGAGCCAATTGGCATGCATGCTTGTCTTGCCTTTTCATGCTTTTTATGCCATCATTTCGGCACTATTGGCCACTGTTTTGGACATGATTGAGGTCTGTCCATATCCGGTTTAAGTCCATCTTGCATGTTGTTTGCATTACATGTTGTTTGCATGTTTGTTGTTTGCATTGTTGCTTGCATACTTAGGTTGCATTCAATAGAGTTTGCATGCCATTAGCTTTGATAAATTGCTCATGTTGCATTGCTTGTTGTTTGCATTGTGGTTCGCTTGCAAGCATTGCATTGTATTTGGCATACTTGTGTTGCATTGTGTTTGGATAGGGTGTTAGTCCAAACACGGAAAACAAATGACATTTCATACTTGAAGTGATGAAACATGCCTCATTTCTCGGTCGCTGACCTTCTTGATCGTGCATGATAGAGGTTAAGGCATTTATGTGTTTTTGTGCATTCATTTGACATTGACTTGTGCAACTCGGCCTCTTTGACCATCATCCATTAAGATACGTGATTGATGGCTCGAGAGCCGAGTACTACACTCTTTTGAGCTTTAGACATGATAAGGAGTGTGGTTGCACACATATTTTCCTGTAAATACACTGCCATGCCTCTGTTAGTGCTCTGTTGTAGCAAAAGGAGAATTTGCAGGAAGCAGTGGCCGATTGACCACTTAGTTTGCCGATCGGCTATAAAAATTGGCCGATAGCCATTTCCTTTGGCTGATGGCCACCCTCTTGGCCGATGACCTCTCAGCATATCCACAACGTGGATCAGAAGTATTTTAGAAGTTGGCACAATTTTCAGAGATACATAACAGTGCAAACAGAGGCGACACGAGGCACAGTAATGGATTTCTGAGCAAAATCGACCGAGTATGCATACACCCCTCTCCTTGAGGCTATTTTAACTGCTTTGTGTAGTTAGTCAATTTGTAAATTAATTAGTTAATGTATTTGCTAATTAATTCCATCTTTGTAATATTATAATTAGCTAGGTATAGCTAGTTTTAATTTGGTTTGTACTTAATTAGCTTAGCTTAGCTAGCTTAGCTTATTCTTTCGGACCCTCCGTCGAGAAGGCAAATGTTGTAATAAGTGTGCGTGTGTGTGATGCATGTCTTCCAACCCCCATTTCTTTCTCCCTTTTACTTAACCGCTTTCGATGGTTAGTTTAGGGTCATATTCCAATTAGCATACCTTATGCTTCGCATGCGTGCATCCATTCATCTGTCTTGCATGCACCGGGCTCGGCGCATTATACAAACTGCATTGTATTTCAATTCCTATTTGAATACATGTTATCAAGTTGCATTCACATGATATCTTAGAATAGCCGAGCCTATCTTAGTTGCATTTTGCATGTGTTGCATTAGGCATTCTTGACATAGCTAGGATCATGCATTGATTACTAACTAGCTTCCTTTTTAGCTCAGAGTACACTGTGAGTGTTTATACTTTAGCATCCTTGCATGTGTGTAAGTGACTGCCATGATAGCATGCTTCCCATGAGGCTATTTGCTTAAGTGTTTAACTGCATGAATGCTTGTGGATGAAGGTTTGATTGCTTGAATTGGGGCAATTCATCAAATGCGAGTTTTAAGCCCACTTTGCGAAGTGGCAAAATCATGTTTTCCTAGGTCCACTTGAGGGTGGCAAATCCACGTCTTAGCCTACTTGCGAGTAGCACCTTTCAAACTATTTTCAAATAAACAAACATGAGATGTTTTGTTCCAACTTGAGCGATTTAGTCTATACTTGTATGCTGTGCACATCACATAGTAAGCTAGCTAATAAACCGGAATAAGAACACATGTGTTTTTAAAAACAACATATCTTGTTAGTAGAGGCCGATATTTGATCGGGCGAGCAGGGGTGCTCATTGCATGACCTTCCCCTCTCATACCCAAGTTCCCGAGCCGAGGCAACTTTGGTGATGACGGACACGTGGCCTTAGGCACGAGTCTGGGTTTCCTAAATTTTCCAAAATAAAATATTTAGGTGGTGACTCTGAAATTTGGCAAAGCAGTCCATGTTTGGCGCTTTTTGATTAAAATCGATTTTCCAAAACAATTTTCTAGATTTGGACTCTTTGGTGATTTATCAGTCTTACATTACACTTTGTGAGATTAGATTCAGAACCGTGATATGAGTCCGAACTGTAGTAGCTAAGAAAAATGATTCGTGCCCTCACACACGAAGCGGAGTTCCGAGCGGTCTACAATGACCACCGATATCTACTTCTCTCTACACTCCACAGAGATGTAGAGTGGTTTGTTATGGTTTGAGCCCTCAGGTGGTAGTTCTTTGTCGGTGAAGGTCAAGGTCGGGGCAGCTCCTCCTAGGAAAACCAGCCCTACCAACTGTTCGGGTGTGGTATCAATTGAAAGTTTACATTGTCCATGGTAGAAAGGACAGCTTATCTGTGAACCCTCGAGGCCATAAGCAATCCCCAGATGGAGATGTCTGCTTGGATTTTCTTAAGCTACTTCAGTACAGCCTCCTCCTCCAGCAGTTTTTCCTTCTGCCTCTCCGCTTCTTTGTCCTTCCCGGACGCCTCCGGCTGGTCCAAGTGTGGGGGCTTGAAATACCGCCCACTCCTAGTCATATGGTCAGCCTCCTCAACATACCAGGTGTCATCTGGTTGGTTCTGCCCCCAATCCTCGTCAGTGTAGGCAAGACGTAAGTCGTCGTCTTCCCACCACATGCCGTCGACAACTGGCAGACAGCTGTCCGGCTCCGTTGTAACTGCTTCTGTGCTCACAGCACACTCCGCACCCTTAAGTGCCTTAGCTTTTCTAGCCCTCTCAAGATTCTCGATCTTTTCCTGCTCAAATCTCTTCAATGCAGCCTCTTGTTCGGCGTCTGCTGCACATAAACTGTCCGATTCCCGAGCATAATTCTTCGCACCGGTGCTCCTTGGCAATGCTTCCTGATTCTCGGCCATTCCGGCCACTATTGATGTCCTTGTTTTTGACGGCCCCTGTTCTGACTGAGGTTCCTCAACAACATCTGACTGGCCACTGAGCCACCCCGTATTCACTGCCGATCCATCCAAGTCGAACCAGTTGATGTTCACATCCTCTAAGTCCTGCTCGTTGAAGAACTACAGATTGGCAATATTCTCTTCCAGCTCTGCTAGGTCATCTAACCCCTGAGCAGGCCCATCCTCCTAAACCACACTGATTTCTGCCCTAGCTAGCAACTTTACCCTCGGCTTAACCTGATCTATTGATGTGATATAACCACTCGGGTTGTACGCAAAGCTCCCAGACCCCTCAGGCTCTGAATCAACATTCCTATCTGCCTCCAAAGTCATCCCAATTCTATCTTCGATAGTCACCACCACCGGTTCAGGTTGGGTTTGGGAGGTGCTTAACGTGCACAAGTCCGTGCTGTACGGGATGAACACCCCAGGCTTGGGTAGGTGAGAGGGAGTGATGTATATACTTGGGTCATATGGAATGGCCGCGGTTTGGATTAGGTTGATGTGTTTGAGTGGTGGAGCTTGGTTACGTGGTGGGAGGGGGTTAGTTGTGACATTTGGTTTTTCTGGAGGTGCAATCCCCTTATTGTCAATGAGATCCTGGATCTCATGACATAGTCTATAGCATTGGTCGGTGTCGTGACCATGCTGTTGGTGAAAGGCACAGTATTTGGCCAGGTTATGGAAAGTAGGAAGTTTGTTTGGTAATGGCCGCGGCTCCAAGGGCTTCAAATGCCCTTTCCTGATCAGGACCCCCAGAGCTTTAGACAGGGGCATGTACAGTAAAGTAAAGGTTTTTTGGCCTCGGGGTGGATATCTGGCTGTTTGTGAGCTGGTACCGAACGCACCGGTGAATGGGGTGGCTGTTTTTGGTGTGGTGGTGGTGACCATGCCCATATCGGAAGTTCTGGCAGCTACAGCACTACTCGTGCCTGCATTTGAACTGCGGGTAAATGCCCTCTTGGGCTGCTCTCTCTCGTGGTCAATCAAACCTTGCTTCATGGCGTCCTCAATCTGTACCCCAATCTCGTGTAAATCAGCAAAGGTAGGGAGGGGTAAGATGATCATCTTTTGCATCAGTTTGGGTTGGAGGTTGCGCACAACCATCCGTATCTGATCCTTCTCGACCGGCCTGGTGGTCATCATAGAAGCTTTGGCTCTCCAACGGGTTACAAAGTCAGAGAAGCCCTTTTTTGGCTCCTGTTTGGTTGTCTCGAGATCACGAGTTATGATCTCGATCTGCGTGTTGTAGGAGTATTGAGCTACAAAGGCCTCAGCCATCTCCTCCCAACTTCTCTTGATAGAGTCCTCCAGCTTTGCATACCAAATAGCCGCAACACCCGACAGGGTCCGGCCGAAGAGGGAAAGCTTTTGGAATCTGGAGAGGCCCATTGGCCTTAGGATATCTAAGAACAACCGTAAATGTACCATAGGGTCCCTGAAACCATCAAAACGGTCTATATGTGGCATCTTGAACCAGTCCGGCAAAGTCACCGCCGAATCAGTGTATCCATCCTCTATGTCCGGAATGGAATTCACACCTTGAGCCCTCTTGAATAACTTTTCAAGCTTACTGACCTTCAGAGCGGTTGGGTCCATCTCAGATTCAAACGGTGTATCTGTTGAGAAGGCCGGTGTCTTTGAAATCTGCGGTAGAACTGGTGGCGGGACTGGCCCTGTTGGAGCGTCCGTATCTTCCTGGATGTTTGCAGTATCCCCGAGTGTTGGAATTCTAGGTGGGGTTGGGGGTGGATGTGAAGCAGATGCTCCAGCTTGTTGTGGTTGCTGCTGTTGCTGAAGTCTAGCAATCAGCTCTGTCTGTTAAGCCATAACCTCTGCCTGGCGCGCGACAAACTCTGTTTGGCGGGCAGTATCCCGCTGCATGGCTTGCATGGTCTCTTAGAGCTGATGCATCATGTCCTCCATTTCGACTGTAAAGTGTGGATCGGGCTGAACCGATGTATGTTTCCTTTCTGCGAGCGAAACAAAAATCTGATCCCTACTATACTCAGGTGGGGTAGATAAAGACCTCTGAACTGACTGCTGCACTGATATCCTTTGCCTAACTGCCCTCCGTCTAGTAACCGGGGGTAATGACACAAACACAGGTTGTCCGTCAACTAGATCCTCAGATCAATGAAGCCTGCTACCTCTAACCCAGAGTGTTTTAGGGGAAACTGCCTCTTCGGAAGCAATGATGCTATACTACCTTGAAAAAAGATAAATAAAGCAAAAATAAGGAAACAACAAGCGGAAAAACGAACAGCATTTCGGCTTAAACTAAACACAACACACAGTTGACATTTGCAAGCTGAACACACTATTCTTAACACTGATCACTGTCCCCAAATCACTGCCTTAAATCTGATACCCTCAGGTAAAACTGATTCCCCCAAATACTAACGTCCGCAGACTGATACCCGAACTTGCAAACTGATACATGCATTCCTGTAGAGACACACTCTAAAAGCACATAGCAAGCAAGTGAGAGCCAAAACACCCTTATGGAGGGGTAGGGTTTCCCTATCCTAATTTCGTCAAGAATTAGGGTTTCACTACGCACGCAGCGGTTTCAAACAACCTACAATCGAATAAGCAACCTGTCCTAATTTGGAATGGTCACTATGGCTTCCGATATGCAACTAGGTCAAATGGTCAAAAAGGGTGCCTCGGTGAAAATCGAGGTTTGTGTTCCCATCATGGCAGAGCCCGTAACCGGTCAGCCTTATGGCACGTAGCCTCCAGCAAACCATTCAAGAATAACAGACGGCAAACACGGTGTCCTAGGCGCACCAACGCAAATGCAATGTAAAGAAACACATAAATGTAGTCAAAACAAGATATCATGAGTTCGAGTCAAGTTCTCTAAATCCCCAGCGGAGTCGCCAGAAACTGTAGACCGCCCCGAACTCCGCTCCGCGTGCAAG
This sequence comes from Camellia granthamiana, assembly GCA_036172215.1. NCBI lineage: Eukaryota > Viridiplantae > Streptophyta > Magnoliopsida > Ericales > Theaceae > Camellia > Camellia granthamiana. Next base: position 41,142,517 of record CM069905.1, read on the forward strand.
GGCGCGAATTGTAGTTCTAACTACTACAGTTTGGACTCCTGTCACGGTTCCGAATCTAATCTCACAAAGTGCAATGTAAGACTGATAAATCACCAAAGCTAATCGTTTTGGAAAATCGTTTTGAAAAATCGGTTTTGATCAAGAAGTGCCAAACATGGACTGCTTTGCTAGATTTCAGAGTCGCCACCTAAATATTTTGTTTTGGAAAATTTAGGAAACCATGACTCGTGCCTAAGGCCACGTGTTCGTCATCACCAAAGTTGCCTTGGCTCGGGAACTTGGGTACGAGGGGGGAAGATCATGAAATGAGCACCCCCGCTCGCCCAATCAAAGGATCAGCCTCTACTAATCATGATATGTTATTTTTTAAAACACATGTGTTCTTATTCCGGTTATTAGCTAGCTTACTCTGTGATGCGCACAGCATACAAGTATAGACTCAATCATGCGGATTGGAACAAAGCAACCCATGTTTGTTTGTCGAAAATGGTTTGAAGTTGCTACTCGCAAGTAGGCTAAGTCACGGTTTTGCCACCCTCGAGTGGGCTTAGAAAAACATGATTTTGCCACTTCAAGTTGGCTTAAAACTCACAATCATCGAGTTGTTCCAAGTCAGGCAATCAATCCTCCACCCACAGGCATTCAAGCAGTTATAGCAGTTAAGCACATAGTCTCATGGCAAGTATGCTATCATGGCAGTCACTTACACACATGCAAGGATGCTAAAGCGTAAACACTCACCGAGTACTCCGAGCCAAAAAAAAAAGCTAGTTAGTAATCAATGCATGACCTTAGCTATGTCAACAATGCCTAATGCAACACATGCAAAAATGCAACTAAGATAGGCTCGGCTACTCTAAGATGTCATATGAATGCAACTAGATAACATGTATTCAAATTAGTATTGAAATACAATGTAGTTTGTATGATGCGCCAAGTCCGATGCATGCAAGACAAATGAATGGATGCATGCATGCAAGCATAAGGTATGCTAATCGAAATATGCCCTAAACTAACCATCGAAAGCTGATAAGTAAAAGGGAGAAAGAAATGGGGTTGGAAGACATGCATCACACACACGCACACTTGTTACAACAATACACCCACTCGCAGGAGGGTCTAAATGAATTTAGTCAACTAGCTATGTTAATTAAACTAATTATTACAAATCAACTAATTAACTAACTTAGCTAATTAATTATTACAAACTGAATTGAATCAACTAACTATTCTAAGTTAATTAAGTATAAACCAAATTAATTAATTAAACACTTAACTAATTAATTACAAAATAACTAAGCTAATGAACTAGTTTAGCTAAGCAATTTAAACAAATGGCCTCGGGAAGTGAAGGGGGATATGCATGCTCGGTCGGCTTCGCTCAGAAATCCACTATCGTGCCTCGTGATCTCTCTGTTTGCACTCTTCTATACTTTTGAAAATTCTAACCCACCTTAGGAACATGCTAAGGAATGATCGGCCAAAGATGGTGGCCATCGGCCACTTTTGACAGCCGATCGGCAGACATTGGTGGCTGGTCGGCAGCTTTGATGGTCGGTCGGCCACTACTTCCTACAATTTCTCCTTTTGCTGCAACAGAGCACTAACAGAGGCATGGCAGTGTATTTACAAGGAATGTGTGCACAACCATCCTCCCTATCATTTCTCAAGCTCAAGGGAGTGCGGTACTCGACTCTCGAGCCACCAATCACGCATCTCAATGCATGATGGCCAAAGAGGTCAAGTTGCACAAGTCAATGTCAATGAATGCACAACTAACACATAAGAGCCTCCGCCTCTATCATGTTTGATCAAGAGGGTCGGCGACCGAGAAATGAGGCGCGTTTCATCACTTCAAGTATGAAACGTCCCTCGTTTCTCGTGCTTGGATCAACATCCTATCCAAACACAATGCAATGTAACACACATGCAAACAACAATGTAAGGCAGCAACATGCAAACCTAATGCAATGCAACAACATGCAAACAACATGCAATGCAACAACATGCAAACAACATGAGCATGGCAAGTTGGAGTCCTTAAACATTGAAGGACACAACACAAGGGCTATGTAATGCAATGCCCAATGGACCAAACCAACCCCAAACTGACCTCATGCATGCCAAAACAGTGGCTGAGATGCTCTGAAATGCTAGCATTAAAAGCAAGAAAATGCATGCTCATGCATTGGCCCATGAACTAGGCATAAGGGTCAACTCTCAAACACAATTAAGAAGTGACAAATGTGAGAGTATAGCAATGAAATATGCTCTGAAATCATGTAAGAGATGATGCCAAATCATGCACATAACACAAATAAAGCATGCTAGGAGGGTCAAAGCTTAAGGCTAGCAAAGGCACTTGTACCATAGCCCTATCAAGCAAGCCCCAAAGGGCCAAGGTGACTCAAAACAGTCGCAAGGCAGGTCAAAACAATGCCAAAAACCTGCTTGAACATAGCCAACATATGCTAGAATGAGAGGCATAAAGCATGACGCATGCAAGGCCAATGAGCATGATTAAACTACAAGTATAAGAAGCAAATGAGGGATGCTCTAACCAACCAAAAACAGATTTGTATCATGGCAAAATAAGACCAAAAACACACTGAGATGGTAGCCCAAAAGGCTTAGGCAAGCATGCATGCCAATTGGCTCATGTTTAAGGCATAAGGCACAACCCTCCAAAAGTATTGAAAGAGTGAAACATGGAAGAGTATGACCACACTACATACACTGAAATCACATATCAAATGATGCTAAATCATGCAAATAGGTCAAGCAATGCATGCTAGTGACTTGAAAACTCAAAGCTAGTGAGCAAGATTGCACTATGGCTATACAAAGCAAGGCATGCATGACCCAAAGCACATGAAACAGAGCTTAAGCATGGCAAAACATGAATAAAATCTTGCTGGAGTAGAGCCAAAAACATGCTAAAATGATGGTCCAAAGCATGATGCATGTTAAGGCTAGAGAGAGGATTGCACTACAAGTACAAAGAGCATACAACAAGTGATCAAACCAACCCAAAACAGAATTATAACATGTTAGAAAAGTCACAAAAACATGCTAAGATAGAGCCTCAACATGCTAGAAAGACATGCTACTTTGCAAAGCTACAAGCAAGATTATACTACAAGTACAAGAAGCATGCAAGAGGTGACCAAGACAATACAAAATAGAGTCATGAAAGGTCTAAGAAGTCACAAAAAAGTACTCAAACAAAGCCTCAAGAAGATAGAAATACATGCTCTTTTAATGGGCCATCAACACAAGCCAACAAGAATAGAGGAGGGGGGACAACCCCCACCCATTTGAGACCTCAAAACCATATTTCCACCACTAAAATTCCCCTGGAATTCAGTGGTAGGAAGGCCAAAAGGAGATGACCTCAAAGGCCTAAAGGGATGGCACAAAACAAAGCCAAACAAGCCACCAAATGAGGTAAACCACCCCTAACTCAAACAAAGCCTGAAATAAACATTTTAAGCACTTAAATATAGAAATTTTTACAGTTGAAAGCTAAGCCAAGAGAAGCATGCAAAGGTGGCTAAGTACTCAAGCAAAACAAGGCTTAAAGAGGGTAGCAACTCACCCTTGAAGAACCACTTCAGAACAGTAACTTCTGAGGCAAAAACCAAGCCAAAAACACCCCAAATGCAACCTCCAAGAATCTCAGCTCAAGAGTGAAGGTGTTTCACTAGGTGCTTTAGTGCAACAGTGTGAAGAAAAATCACTTTAAGGCACAAACAAGTGCAAATATAGAGAGAGAGGGAGAAATATATATATATATAGAGAGAGAGAGAGAGTAAACTTCAGCTCTAAGAAAAATTTTAGAACCCTGGAGAAGGAGGAGGGCCTCCCCTTATATAGAAACACAAGCTTCAAGCTTCTTGGACAAGCTAGAAGCTTGTTTGAATCCATCCATACACGTGTATGGAGGATACACAAAGTGATCAACATCTGGCACCAGTTGGAAAAAAAAATATCTGCAAAAGTAGAAAAAGGGGCCTCGGCCAAAAGAATGGCCAACCGGCCATTAAAGGTGCCGACCGGCCATTAGTGATGCTGACTGGCCAACACTGATGGCCGATGGAAGGAGGGCATGGCCGATGGGCAAGGGGCCTGGCCGATAGGTTGTAGGGATGGCCAACATGCCACCCCCTTCCCTCAGAAACAAAGCCACAAGCTCTTGGTCCATAACCAAGCACAAAAGAGACAAGTTGAGAGGCTCCAAGGTAAGGCGCACAGCCGAGACCTTCAGGAACTCAAAACGAACATGAGCATGAATGATCATCGAGTGTTCAAACGATGACGCCCAAGTCTTGAAATGGGGTGTCTACAGTAAGAACACAGGTTTTTGTTTGCCGAACAATTTGTTTGAAGTGCTACTACAATTTGTGAAGATCATTGTATCCTGAGATATAGACGCCATTTATCCGTAAGCACCGTAGCGTGGCGAATCTGTCTTAAGGACAAAGTGTCACACGCTTGACTTGATCATTAATTTCTCTTTCGGTTCGGTAAAATAAATTATGTAAGTTATTTATTTTATTTTGTTTGATTTGGTTTCAAATTATTTATTTTACACAGAAGATTGTTCCTACAATTTGTCACACGAAAAATCAAGAATTCTTAGTAGAATAAGTTTTGATCAACTACCCTTGTAATAAGACCTCAAGGAATTTAATAGGCGCAAACAACATCCCAAAAGTCTAATCCCATACCCATATAGTCACATAAACATGTTATCATACAGTTACAAAATGCAAAACATCTCTTAACCATGCGAAATGAACCCACTGTGGTGTAACAACCACTCCCCGCAAGCCCTAAGTATTCAAACTGGTTGCTCTGATACTAAGTTGGAATGCCCAAAAAAAAAAAATACAAAGATTATAACAACAATCATGACTCTTAAGAAATAGCAGAATAATCCCCAACACCTTTCATTACATGGTCCCTGTGTTTATACAAAATAATCCCACATGTGATTATATATTCAAGGAATTTTAGCACATGAGTCTATAGCATGTGGACCATTCCGCCAAGAATAAATAAATGCCCTTGAGAGCTTACAAGTTCCAAGGCTTAAGCCCGGTTATGCAAAAGTAGTCTCTCAGACTCAAACAGTTATGGCCCTAGGCATACAAAATACAATCACAACAAAACAGAGCCTTGTGCTCTATATACATATATCTACACCCTAGATTGGCGGATTCACCACGTCCTTTTCTACACCAAAATCCCATAGGGGTGAGCATAAAGCCTAGTAAAGAATTCTTAACAAAGTAGATACATTTATGCAAGATTTCCAATAATGAAATGCACATGCCATGTTACGCCTTTTTAAAAGAGGATTACATTTATATCTTTAGAAGACCACCATGCTCAATATTAACTTGAAATCTCAATGCTTCAGAAAATTACAATTTAATTCACTGGCGCAGTAAATACGACTCAAATAATCCCTATGTTGGTGTCTGCAAGTAGGCATAACTAGCACTACCCAAAACCCCACTTTACCGGTTGTTAACCGGAAGGGAAGTGGTACCTCCTCCGCGCATGTTTTCGGTCTTTCACCCTGGACACTCAGGCCAACTTAGTCGATTTCATCTACACCTCCTATCCGGACTTACTAACGTATTTACCCCAAGACATTTCAATAGTTCTCATTTCAAAATATTTTTTCTTAATGTAAGCATTCCAAACTCAATTCAAAGTGTAAAATAATCAATTGAATGAATATGTAATGCAACAGTTATCAATGTCTCACAACATTCCTCCATTTGCAAGTAACTCAACAATAATACCATAACAACCACATTTCCCATTTCCCTCTCTTCAATGTTATTTCACAAAACCACCACAGGTTCAATTAAATCTATCAACAAGTAGCAACAATTCCTCATCTTGTGCAATTCTCAACAATTTAGTCATTTCAAGAATACATCAACATCTTGCACAACAACTCGCAAATTCATCACTTCACATATTTCATGAAACTCATTATTTATATATATATATATAAATGCATAGAGATGAGAAATTCTGAAATTTACTTATTCATTTTGACACAAGAGAATGGAATAAAGAAAGATCAACTAAGGTTTTCTCAACAACCTTTTAAAAGTAAACCCCAATTCTTTAGGTTTTTCTCATCACAACTATACATATCCAAAATCTTCGAAAGTTTTTCTTCAAAACATTCTTTTTCTCAATCAAAGTATTTAAAAACCCTCAAGATAAGGTTCTTTAAAGGTAACAAGAAGTAAATCCACCCCAAACTATCCACATTGTAGAGCCAACTTTCAAGTGTCAAAATTTACAAGAGAAATTTCAAAAATCTAAACCAAAATCTTGCAACAAATATATATAACTCAAAGAGATCCCCTACCTCAAGTTTGGAGAAGAAAATGAGATGAAAGCCCTAAAAATGAACGGTGTTGCAACGCGGTCTTCACAGCCCACAACAAAGCCCTCAAGAAGTTATCCCACTTTGATGAAGGAACTCGGGTCAAAATATCAATGGATTTGGAGGGATCAAAGGTTTTGTAAGATTTGGTGTAGGAAATGTAGAGAGATGGAGGAGAAAAAGGTTTTTAGAGAGAGAGAAAGATGTGTATAATGTTATACACTCTGCCCAAGAAAAGAAGAAAAGGCAGATTTTCAGACTGCACACAGGCTCGCACGTGCGGTGCCCTCTCCCGCATCTCACTCCGCACCTGCATAAAATGCAGTGCGCAAGCTCAAAATTCCTCACTTCCCTGCACGTGCGGCCCTCTCCCGCACGTGCGGCCCAAGGCCTCGCACATTTCAGACCTAATCTCGTACCCTCCGGAACAAGTGGAATTCAACACTGGAATAAACACGAACAAAAATCTTGTGGAAAAACTCCCGAACACAATAAACCCAAACGATTAACAAAGTCCTAAGTTAAACCAACACTCCAACAAGACAAATCCAAAGTTAAACGAAGGAAAACGAAACGAGTAGCGCACCCGGTCATCACAATCATTCATCATGTTGTTTAGTTATTTTTTAAAATGACATTAAAAGTTCTATTGAAATAGCTTTAGTTACAACTAAACTAAACTAATTAAATTTAAATAAAAGTGCCTTGTGTCCTTCAAATTTTTATTTTTTACTTGTGTCATAAGGACACTTGTTAACCAGACCTAATTATCAAATCAAAATTAATAATCATTCATCATGTTGTTTTGTTTTTTTTTAAAATAACATTAAAAGTTCTATTGAGATAGCTTTAGTTACAATGAAACTAAGCTAATTTTCAATCATATCTGATTTTAATTACTACATTAAGATTATAATCAATAATTAGTGATCAATAATTCAAATTTAATATTTTAAATAAACAATTATTAAAAAGTTATAAATATTGAATAAAAAATAAATATAAATGTATATTATCACTATCTTTTATTTTTTTAGATTCATATGAAAATTAGAGAAACAAGAGTTCAAATAGTTATAGTTACAACAAGCCAGAGGGCTAGTCCCTCACAAAACTAACTCCAATCATGTCATCGATATGTAAGGCAACAACTTCATCTGGAGGATTATCAAGGATCACAACATGATCATTTTGAGACACTCTCATATTGGCCAGATGATCAGCAACTCTGTTACCCTCACCCAGAGTGTGACCAAGAGAGCAGTTAATCCTCTTTAGCAGGAACTTAGCATCTTCAATGAGGGCCTTGTATGGTGAGTTGTGGTTTGGGCCATGAAGGATTTGATTAATGGCCTGTTCAGAATCTGATTCTATTTGTACATCTCTAGTGTTTTTCTAGAAGAGAATGGTGAGCCCTCTATAGATCGCCCATATTTCTGCGCCTAAGCTCGTGCAGTGGGCTAACTTGCCATAATAACCCCAAATTCAAGTGCCTGTTTCATCTCACAGCACTCCTCCATAACCTGCTTGGCCTGGGTCTCCCTTTGAGCAGCCGTCAGTATTCTGTTTGAGTCTACCTACAATTGGGAAACACCAATTAATTAATTTAGGTTCTGCAGGGTGGGGGCAAGGAGGGGAATGAAAAGCCTTATCAATTTCATGAACATATGTAAAAATGTTCTTGAGATTGACTTGAATAGGGTTGGAAAGGTTATCAAAAACCAATTTATTACGGTCTTTCCAGATTTGCCAAAATGTAACAATGAAGATAAGATACCATTTTTTTCCATAAAAAATATTTGTGTTCTTCATATTTAGGATAACCCAATCAGTCAGAGGCTGGTGATTCCCTTCATCCCACCAGGTAAGATTTTGAATGTGGGTCCACATATCTTTAGCGGTAGGACAATCTCTAAGCAAATGCTTCATATCCTCACTATGCTAGCCATACCTGGGATAGATGTCGGTTGGGGCTAAATGTTTGACAAGATGTAACTGGTTAGTCAACAATCTGCCCTTTAAGATCAGCCAAAGGAAAAATCTGAGTTTTTGAGGGATCTTAATTTTCCAAATCCACTTCCAGTCTCTATTTGCCAGATCAGAATCAGTAATGAAATTAAAAGCCGAGGCTGAAGTGAAGTTACTAGAGTATGAAGGAACCCAAGCAGGAGCATCAGGGAAAGTAACAAATCTGGGCCTATAAATTTTGAGAATCTTATTGAGGTCTTGTTGACTAACAAGATTGGATAAGATATTAGTGTCCCAATTTCCCTCATCATCAGGACAGAGCTGACCATAACAGTATTATCAGTTTGGTAGGTATTGTTGTGTTGAGATAAGGGTTGTTTACCACACCACCAATCAGTCCAAAAGGATATGTCTTTCCCATTGCCAACAATCCATGTAACACCCTTTCTGAAGACATCTTTGTGTTTGCAAATGCTTCTCCAACAGTGTGAAGAATTTTTCTTCATGGGCCAAGTGTAAAGATTATGATGTTTCAGGTATTTAGAGTGCAGCACTTTACACGAAAGTTTATCTTTATCACTGAGAACTTTCCAACCTAGTTTAATGAGAAGAGTTATGTTTTGATCTCTAGCCTTCCTTAGACCAAGGCCACCCTCAGATTTACTTTTGCACATGCTGTCCCAGTTAACCAAATGGACTTTTTTCTAAGTTTCAGTATCACCCCATAGAAAATTCCTATTAATTCTATTAATGTCATCACAAAGTTGTCTAGGGAGTTCCATGGTTTGCATGGTATAAAGAGGGATGGTCGAAGTGACAGCTTGAATGAGGGTAGCTCTACTAGCTAAGTTGAGATTTCTAGCTTTCCAACCAGAGAGCCTGGCTTTCATCTTAACAAGGATTTCAGTGAGCAAGTTTTTAGTGATTCTTTGATGGAGTAAGGGGGAACTAAGGTATTTGCCAAGGTTAAAAGTTAGGGGAATGCCACTATGGAAGCTGAGAACTTGGGCAACATTTCTAGGAACATTAGGAGAGACAAAGAGTTTAGATTTCAGAAGATTAACTTTTTGGCCTGACACTTCACAGAATTCAGAGAGGATTTCCAAAATGGTTTCACAATTATTATGAGTAGCTTGAGCAAAAAGGATCAAGTCATCCGCAAAGAACAAGTGGGATAAGGAAGGGCTATTTCTAGAAGCCTTGATACCTTTCCAAGAGCCCTCCTTGACCTTAGAATGTATCATGTTGGACAGTCTTTCCATGCAAAGGACAAAGAGATAAGGAGAAAGAGGGTCACCTTGTCTAAGGCCTCTTCTATTATGAATCCCATCAATGATTTCCCCATTCCACAGAATGGATGAATGCTGATTAGTGACACAACTCATGATCAACTCAACCTAATCCGAGTTAAGTTTGAACTCCACTAAGGCGTCTTTGATGAAATCCCAGGATAACCTATCGTAGGCCTTCTCTAAGTCAATCTTAAAAATCATGCCACCACATTTGTCTTTCTTATATCTTAAAGTATGCAGAATCACCTGAGTGATGATGATGTTATCAGTAGTATTTCTACCAGGAATAAAACTACTCTAGTTGGGAGACACAATATTGTCAAAAAGGGGTCTAATTCTTTCCACAATGATCTTGGTTATAATCTTATAGGATACATTACATAGGCTTATGGGTCTAAATTGTTTAATGGTTTCACGGTTATCAACTTTGGGGATCAACACAATAAGAGTTTCATTAATCTCAAGAGGCGCAATTTTATTGCGAAAACAATTTTTGACAAAATCACACAGATTGACCTATAGAGTTCCAGTACTGCTTATAGAATATGGCCTGAATCCCATCCTTACCTGGTGCTTTAAAAGTACCAATGTCTTGAACAGCTCTAAGAATTTTAGAATTGGAAATGGGTTTGAGAAATCCAATATTATCATCATGGGTAAAGTGAGTTTGAGTTGGGTAATTCCAATGATCCAGATGAGTGGTATCCTCACTATTAAAGAGATTTTGAAAATAGTCAAGGATAGCAGCCTTAATTTCATCAGTCTCAGTAATCCAAGATCCTGCATTATCTTTAAAGGCATTGATTTTGGTTTTCCTTCTCTTAGAAATAATGGAGATATGAAAATACTTGGTATTTCTATCACCAAGCGTAATATGTTTAGCCCTAGATTTCTGAAACCACAAGATTTCTTCTTGGAACAAAGTAGAGTTATATTGTTTGATAAGATCTCTTTCAATTGCATGAAGATTATGGGAAAAATAAGTAGCTAAAGCTTTTTGGATGCCCTCAATCCTTGCAAGGAGGTGTCTTTTCCTTTTGAAAATATTCCCAAAAACTTCTTTGTTCCACTCTTTTAACTCTACGAGTGAATTCAATAGTAGAATCACTGAGGTTATTATTCATATCAGTCCAGGTGGAGTTGACAATGTTTATAAGGTCTGGATGGGACATCCAAGCCACTTCAAATCTAAAGGGCCTATTAGAGGGATTCAGAGTATGCATACCTAGGGTGTAGATGACAAGGGGTGAGTGATCTGAGTAGCTGCGGGGAAGAACTGTGACAGTGGCTTCTGGAAACATTGTTCTCCATTCTGGATTGCTAAGAGCTCTATCAAGTCTCTCCATAGTATTAGCCAAACCTTGCCGATTGTTAGTCCAGGTCATCTTAAGACCAGAACTTCCCAAATCAATCAGATTGCAATTGTTAATCCTTTCTAAAAAATTTTGAGTTCTATTAGAACTCTGAGATGAGGTGAAGCTTCTTCTTTCTCCCTGACTTTCATAGTCGTTAAAGTCCCCAGCTACCAACCATGGCTAATCCATGTTTTCTGCCACGTCGTCCAGTTCAGTCCACAGATGCTCCCTCATAATTGGGTTTGGGCTTGCATAAACCGCAGCAAGGACCCACTTTTCATAATCTTCTTTGTGTATAGTTGCATGGATAGCCTAAGAACTAACTGAGGAAGCCCTGACATTTACTTGAGTTGTCTCCCAGATAATCCATATCCCTCCTACTCTTCCAATGGGATCTACAATGAATAAGGCTGTGAAGCCCAATCAATTGAAGAAGTTACCCATTTTGTTAAAGGTTACTTTAGTCTCCATAAGAATTATAATCTTAGGTTTATGGGCATGAATGATTTCCACAAAATTTCTTTTAAAATTATTATTGCCAGCTCCGCGGCAATTCCAGAAAAGTAGTCGTAATAAATCTATAGATGGGTAATGGAGGGGTGAGTCAGTTAGATCCTTAATGATGTTGCGTATCCTTCGCCGATTTGCCTCCTATGATCTCATGGAGGCTAACTGGAACGAGTGAAAAGGCTTCAGGTGGGGTTCTGCCCAGTTTGGCTCAATTATTAGTCAGAGTTGTTCTATCCACCAAGCGAAAGCGACTAGGTGAATTGCTTCTCTCTGTGGTTCTAACAATAGGCTCACAGTGTGGGTCTAGTTCCGATGTACTATCACATCTTTCATTGGTTCTTCTGTTTTCTTACTATCTTCCCCTTCTATTGTATGCTTCCCCTGGGTCTGGTGGTTCTTTATCTTGTTTTAATGGTTTTACTGACTTGAGAGTTGAAGTAGGTTCTGGTATGTTGGCAACTACAGGGGGTGAGTTAACTTCAACCATGGTTGAGTCGTTTTGACCTGGGGTGTTCTCCAATGTATAGATCATGTCAGAAGTATTCTGATGCAGTTGATTTTCACTGGAGAGATTGTTCACTTTGACTTGTTCATAGAGTGGATTCTCTGGTGGGAAATCTTTGGCGTGTGATGCTGAACTCTCCCCCATTTTCTTCCATACAGATTGATTTCTCACAAATGTATCTGATTCCTTTGCTCTGGTGTGGTTCGTCCCTATTTTGGCTTTACCTTTAGAGTCCTTAGCTTGAGTTGGGCCTATTGGGACACTGGGCTCACCTTGGGCCTTATCCACTTTGATTTTGTTGGTCCTCTTTCCCCTATGAGTATTAACTTGACTGTTATGGCCCTCTTCCAAATATTTAAATGAATTGGTGTTGGTAATTGGGCCAGATGGATCTTGTACCATCTTGGGTTGGGCTGTTTTCCTATAACGCTTAGTCACAAGCATCCATGGGCCAAAGGCTTTATCTTCCTCCCTTTCTTGTTGTAGGTGACCGTTATCCTGCACTATTTGGTTGACAGAAGTTCCGTTGTCGGAAACGGCTAGATTTTCCTCCGCCGGTAAAGCACCTGAGGTCTTGAATCTACAAGCTTCCTTTCTATGGTCAATGCGTCCACAGAGGAAGCAGAATGAATGAAGGGACTCATATTCAACACTATAAAGCTTACCTTCCAATATGAATTTTCGTTTTAGAGGTTGACTAAGATCCATTTCTACACAGACGCGAGCAAACTTTCCTCTCGTAGCCATAGCTGTGGTCCAATCAATTTTGAGTGGTTTGCCAATAGCTTTGGCAATTGCAAATAGGACTTTTTCTTGGTAGTATTCAATTTGAAGCTCGGGAAACTGAACCCAAACTGCGATTGTGGTTTCAAAAGCTTTCGATGGTTTAAAGTTTGGTTCCCACATTCTCACAGTCAAATAGTGGTCCATAATGACCCATGGTCCCCCCGTGAAGACTTTAGTACAATCTACCTGTTCAGAGAATTTAAAGAGAAAATAGTTACTTCCCAGGTCAATAGCATTAAATTCTCTCTGAAGACCTCAGATAGTTTTGACTTTGGAGTAGAGCATTTTGCAACCAATATTTTTCCCCAACAGTCTAACAATTAGTGTATTTTCCCATGGTTTACTGATCTTTGCCAGAAGCTTCTTAGGTAAAGAGATTGTGGGAAGTGCTCGGAGCTCTGGGTAGATGCCTTGGATCTTAGAATGACCCTCTTGAACATCATCATCTTTCTCATCTGACGAGAGGATTACTACTCTACTATCGAAAGCATAAGTATAATTTCTAGCAGTGGCCAGAGCTTCTTTGACAGATTTGGGAGGAGGAAGACCCAACGCTGGGACTTGTTCCCCAATATCTTATCGTGATATCTCCGTATCCATATCAGCTATATTATCCATATTAGTTTCCTCAGCCAAGTCTGAGTTTTTGATTTTCCTGGTGCTTTTGACCAGATGGTCTTCTTCTTTGAAAGACTTTCCTTAGTTCAGTGGGACTCGTTGTTCGATGAGATTTGATGTGGTATTACCGATGGTGTTGTCTGAGGGATAATTCTCCATTTCTCTTCTGAATTTATCCCTTTGAATAAAATATTTCAGACGTATATATATTATCACGATCAAAGTGTAGAGCTCGTGTTTTGGTTGGCCCCCGCAAACAATAGCAACAAATTTTGTCGTAACTTTCGTCAACCGTCCAAAAATCTAGTCCAGACATTAAAAAAATAATAATAAAATAAAATAAACTTAAGAATATAATTTTAAATTTAATTAGGATTTGAGTTAAAATTTCACAATTCAAATTAAATTCATACAACACTTGAATACAAATTTTCACAATTCAAGCAATTGGAGAAACAAGAAATCAATTGTTAATATATATAAATTATATATTATAAATATAAAATACTTTAAATGAGATTATTTTTCATTGGTTATAGATTAAATCATATTGTGAGATATATAGTTAAAACAAAAATTTTCATTATGTTTTTTGTTTGTACTTTCTGAGATATTTTTTATTTTTATTATCAAAAAATTGTAATACATTAATTTAAGATAAACAACGATATTGAATTGGGACAACTTGTACCTGTTTGGATTTTTTGAGTTACACTCGAAGTTTGGGCTTGGGCAAAAAGTGGGGACACAAGTTCAACTCAAATTTGGATAAATCTTCTACGCTTCGAATTGAACTTGATATACTTTCAACTTCCCAAACCTACTTGCTTTGCAAGCTTGATGACAGGTGAACACTGTTCATTCTGAATTTTTTATTTTTATTTTTATGTTTTGTTATTTTAATAATTTTTTTTCATATTTTAATTACACCTAAAAAGTAAAATATTTAGGACACTCGGTCCATAAATCCAAATTCTAATTTTGTTTGATGAACAGTCCAGGCATCGAAATTGATAATCCAAAAGGACAGACTCAAGCAAAATGACCAAAATACTCTTAATTATAGATATCTCCCAAACCAACGCGCACACACAGAGCACTAGTTCTTTATCTCTCTCTCTCTCTCTCTCTCATCTGCCTCTCACGACGACGTTGATACCGTTGCCTCCTCTTCCACCACTACAAGCCCCACTATCACTGCCATCTCTCTATTTTCTTCTTCTCTTTACAGACCAATTGAGGCGACATCGCGACCCCACCGACACCAAACCCGCCTCCATCGATATCTTCATCGCTGCCGTCTGGTTCATCTCCGCTATTGTCTAGTTCATCTCCGTTGCCGTCTAGTTTATCTCCAACCACTCATCCTCCCTTTCTCTCCACAACATCAAGATCTTAGGCTCAAATCTCTCAGTAAGGAATCCAAAGTAAGTATCACTATCACCATCACTTTAGTATATAAAGGAAACGATATAACTCACGGCGATGGCGTACCCAAATCCCATCGTGCTCTTCTTTCTCTGGTCAGATCTCTTCTGCTAGAGAAGTCTAGATCTAGGTTCGAACACATCTATGTTTTTTTTAACAGATCTGAGAATACTAAGTTCGGATTTGAGGATTTGTGTTTTTTTATAAACATTTTATTTGAGTTTGGAGAGTTCAGTCTATCTGAGTTATGATTTGTGGAATGAGATCAATTTTTTTACATTTTATAAACATTTTTTGAAGATATTTTCTGTTGTTGTTGTTGTTGTTGTTGTTGTTGTTGTTGTTGTAGTAGTAGTATATCTATCTCTCTCTTTCACTTTCTCCTTTTCTTTTTTCTTATCTTCTCTGTTTCTTCTTTATTTATTTTTTTATTACTATTTGTTTAGTGTTAGATCATATGATTGAAGGATGAGTACAGACTCTGTGTGTGTGAATGTATGTATCTTTATATATTTGTTCTTGCATTCAAGATTGGAGAATGACCCAGCAATGTGGGTGTGCGGTGGAGCTCCGATTGCGTCTTAGTTTTCTCTATCTTTTTTATTGTTGTTGTTGTTATAGTGGTGGATGAATAGATAATAATAAAAAAAATTGAATAGATATGTTTATGTACTGGATTATATTTGAGTGTTGGTGGTAGAACATTTCAACAGATAAGGAATGGTTTGGCTATCTATTTCATTTGAGTGTTTATAGCGATCCCGATTTTGACCTGACACTTGTGGTAGTCCGGACTCGGGTTTATGGTTTCTGAATGTCGTTCATTGTCGTTTTCCTTTTATTCCTCCTTAGATTTGGTTATTTGGACGTGTTGAGCATGTTCAGAACATGTTGGTTGCTTGGTTTTCAATCCTTATTTGCCCAGATTTTTGGTCCTCCGCTTGAGCGGCCCTTCTTGCGCTCAAGTCAGATTTGCGAACTCTCAGTACTTTGCGTGTCTGCAAAAGTACTGGAAGAATGTTTTCTACGCTCGAGCGGTGTTTCTTACGCTCGAGCAAGTGGGCGCTCGAGCGGCCTTTCTTGCGCTCGAGCAGTTTATCTGTTTTCTGCAAAAGTACTGGATGCGTGTATTCTGCGCTCGGGCGGATCACTTCTTGCGCTCGAGCAGAATAACTTATTGTGTTTGATGCTTGAGCTTCAACTCTTGCGCTCAAACGGACTGTGCGTATATCAGTTTGCAAAAATAAATTTTTAAATCACTTTTTCAAATCTTTTCCTCCAAAAACCCTAAAGTGAGACACACACTCTCTCTAAAATACTCTCTCTCTCTCTCTCTCTCTCTCTCTCTCTACATTTTCTCCTAGATTCGTTGATATCTCCTCCCTATTGTCTTTGGGAAAAGGGTAGAGCATCTTAAGAGCTCCGTTTTAATCCGATTGGAGTTTGGTTTCGACGTTGTTGAAGCTTTGTCCTTGCTCCTTTGGTCTTTTAAACTTGAGGTAGGGACTCTCTACACCTTAATATGAGTTTTAACTTGGTTATAGGTTGTTGTGTGAAAATGGTGAGATTTGGGGGTGTTTTGAGCGAACTTAGGGTTTGGGTTCAAGTTTGCAAATAAGGGTTTCTATGTGGGTGTTATATAAATGATTATGGGGTTTGGATATGAGGTCGCCTTGTGTTAAAATAGTTAATTTTGGCCTTTGGGTTAATACTTGGAAAATGAGGAGCTTTGCCCTAAAATGTCTTGAATAAGTATTTTGTATAAATAATGAAATTGGTATAGAAAATGTGAAATTTGGAGAATGTATACATGAATGGTGTTGTTGGATTTGTTTAATCACTCACTTATGGAAATATGATGATTTATCTGTTATAGAGATTGTATATCTGTTTAGAATATCTGCTTTGGGCTATCAGTGGAGGATAGTCATGATTGTTGTAGACATTGCATGTGGATTAGGCGAATTGAAACTAATCCCTTAACCATTATTATTGAATATGATTATGAATGATATACATTTTATATGTATGATATTTGGGAGGAGAAAGGGGATGTACTCTATGTTTTGAGAAGAGGAAAGGGGGATGGACTTCATTGAACTAAGTTGGCTTGTGCGTCCAAGGTGAAAGTCTCGAAAACCATTTGTATACATGGGTGCCGATTCTCACGGACGCAAATTTTTGTAAAATGGAAAATATAAGTGAATGCATTTGTATGATGATTTTATCTGTTGGAAACTTGTGAAGTGTAACCTCTGTTAATGGGTTTAATGCAGTGGATGTATCTATTGAACCAAAATGAATGAATTGAGATGCGAGTTTGACATAACATGGTTTTGGAAAGAGTTATAAAGATTTTGTCATAGGACAATGAACATGTGCATCATACTCCTATCTTGTTAACTCTCATATATTATGTTAGTATGTTTCTCCTCGGCTTTGGCTCACCCTACTTGGGAACCATTTCTCAGGTGTTGAAGATATACCACAGCCAAGACAGTAGTTTGGGAAACTTGGAGCAAGAGCTTCCTTTTATTTTATTTATTTTGTATAGCCCAAGGCTAAGTTGTATTGAGTTAGACTCTTCCTTTTGCTATATCCAAGCAATGTCTTGGAAAGATGTAAGCCCATAGGGCATTTATTTTGTTGATTATTAACTGGTATTACATGTTATAGATTCAGGATGAACATTTATGAATGTATATCGCATGTGTTATCTTTTGTAATATGAACTCTGATAAATGAAAGCATACTAATTCTATTATGCTCGCTTCTCTTATGAGTTGGATTAGTTGCATTTTTTGTGGGGCGTTACAGTGTTAGTAGTGGGAAATCTCAATTGTAATAACCCCGACCCATGATTAACGTTAATCCATGCTTAATTATGCCCAATGAGTAATTAAAGTGAGGCATCATATGTTGCCTTATTTGTGTTTATATATGTTTCTCTTAGAAAGATTTGTTCATGTTTTCGTTTCGATTTGTGAATTGAAGGCCTTATCGGCATCCGATTCAGAAATTGACTTGATTTATGTGTTAATTAGAATTTTTAGAATTTTATGGCAGGTTTAATTGAAATTCGATTCGGACCGATTAAATTAGAATAATTAATGTCCAATTGATTAGCTTAATTAATAATTTAATTAAGCCACTAAATAAGCCTATATAAGGCTAATATGACTCCTTGAAGCCAATTGCTACACCCTTATTTCCTTCTCCTTGAACTCCAAACGTGTGAGAGAAAGAGAGAGACTAAGAGAACAAGTGAGATCAACAAGGGAAAGAGGAGAATTACTAGGATTGTTGAGAATTGAAGAGAATTGTGAAGCTTAATCCTCTACTCTTGTGAATTCAAAGTTTAAGGTAAGAAATCAAGCCTTTAATTGTGTCATTGAGGTACTTAACACATATATTCAAAAGAATTAAGTGAATTGAGGCAATGTCACGACCCAAACCTGCCCCTATAGGTTTAGCGTCGTAACTAGCCAATAATCTGTGATTACCAAAGGCCTGTTTAACAATAATGACAATAATCCAATATAAAGGGGCTGGCATAAACCAATCAATAATAACATACATCGTCCAATGAGCTGTGAGGACCTAAATAGAAATAAACTTTCATATACATAGTTATATCCATAAACACTTATGTCCATAAAACACATATATACAACATAAAACACAAGTTAGGGAATTAAATCCATTATCAAAAACAGTATTAACAAAAGTCATAAAACACTCTTTTCACTTAGCAATATCAAAAGGGTGAATTTGAACCACCCAAAAAGCCTTGACACATGTTGGTTCAAAACCTTGTGATGACGCACAATAGCTGGCTTGACAAAACAAGGGTTCGGGTCGACACCACTAGCTTTGATCCAGTGCTCAATCACCTACAAGTACATAGTAAACAGTGAGTTAGAGCCCAGTGAATAACAGCTGTGTAAAGAGGTTAAGAATGATGTCCTTGCAATATTTAAAACAATCGATTATCAATAGAATAGTTGCAATCAATATCTTTTTGTCAACCAATCATTCAATCGTACAATTCAATCAATCATATCCGCATAGGTTATACGTGGTACATCCAATAGTAACAATACAATAGGTCTTAAAGACCGAACAATTGATGGCCATCAAACAATAGACAATAGTTCCAAGGATTGGAACTGACAAAGATCTCTGTAACAATAGCGATATCAATAACAATAACAATAGCAATATGCTACGGATTCCATGAATACAGTTCAAAAAGAGGATCATCATTCAATTAATAAAAAAGTAACAGTTCAGGAATAATATAATTTATTATTCAGAAAATAAAAACAATTGAACATATCTTTAGAATAATGTTACTCACAGTGGGCTCCTGAAAAACACGTGCTAATCGTTCAGCGTCTGACCTAAACAAATAAGTCAAGGACAACACGATTACAATTACACTCTTACAATCTATTTAATTCGGTTACTTGTTTGTTTTTCAGGTTATTCTATATTTTCTTCCTTTCATTCCACTTAAATATGGATGACTAGCATTAGGAATTAATTAGATTATTAACCTCCAATTAAGATATGTTTAGCTATGAATTACTCAAACTAATTAAATACAAATAATCGAATCATATACAAACCCTTATTAAGTTCACTAATTACACAATCAAACTTAAATTAGGCTCATACACATTAAATTACAATTATTCAGTCATGTTTAAATTATTGAATCAGAAACTCATAAATATATACATTTTGCAATTTCAACTCCATTTTCAAGCAAATCAAGGCCCAAATAATTAATTTTCACATTTACTTCCATAATCTTAAGCCTAACTCAATTTCAATTGAATTTAATTAATTCTAAATTAAGGCTTAATTTGACTATATCCAATTTTACGAACCTAAATTAGATTTTTAGTTAAAAAGGCTCTAAATATCAAATTAAACTCATTCTTCCATTTTTGAAACTCAATTTCATGAAACATTCATTTTCTTGAACCCAAGATCTAATTCATGCTTAATCTCTCCTTAAACTCCATAAATCATGGTTAAAAACAAGTTTAGAACCTAAGTTCTCTTAAGAATATGCCATGCATGTAAGGATTATGAGTTAAATTGATCAATTCTTTATTTTTATTTATTTTTTTTTTTTTAACATGCATGCCCTAAGTTCTTAATTACATAAGCAAATCTTCTAATTAATTATAAATTCAACTCAATTAAGCTTATGATCTTCCTATTTGAACCTAGATTCTATGAATTAACAATGTATCATTTCAACTTCATGAATTAGGAGGTGGAAATTACCTTAGTTTGATGATTTAATTCAATATGAACTAAGCCCCTTCTTTTTCCTTTCTTTAGTTCTTCTTTGAGCTCAAACTCTCAGTTTTCCTCTCTCTCTCTCTCTCTCTCTCTCTCTCTTCGTGGGTCTTGTTTGGTGTGTTAAATGGAAGACTCAATATAATAAGCAACCAAATACTCTCTCTTTTACTATGCTAAAAATTGAGTAGTATTCTACATTGTTATTGTCATTAATTAATTCAACTTTAAACCATTAAATCATTCTAATCAAGTTAAATAAAAATCAAAGCTACGCAAATTAAATTAATCCTCACCACAATAAAATCTTAGTTACACTAAATTTAATTATATTAGTGTGAATTAGGCTCTAATTCATATCCTATTATTTATTTCTAACTTGTTAAAATTAGCAAATCAGACAGGTTTAAATCCTATTCTAACCTATCTCTTCAATCAAGCAATCAAGCAAGTCAATAACACATAAGCACTCAATTAACAATAAACATATAATCAATTAATTAAATTATAAGCAAGTCAATAATTATCAAGACAATCAACAATAGTTAAGCACATAAGCACTCAATTAACAATAAACATATAATCAATAGAATTAATTTGCTTAATTAAGGAGGTGGTTGTCACAGGCAAGAATTAAGCTTATTAGAGTAGGCAAGAAGAGTATACATACATGTATATATATTGCATTGCAATTAGAGCATGATGTCTAAGAATGTGTCCCATGCATGTTCATATTTTGGTTTTAGTTTAAGAATTCAACTTGTTTTTGTAGCAATATCTTTATTAACCATGTTTTGAAAAGTTGAAGCTCATATTATTGCATGCAAGTCATGTTCTTGAAGTTTCAAGTTGAATTTTGGCCAGTTTACTTACTCTTGGGCCTTGATTTTGCAAAATGATCCTTAATTTTTGATGATTTCCAAGTTTAAATGTATTTTCTCAAGTGTTTGGCCCAAATGGATGAGTTTTGTAGCTTTAAAGTTGAAATTGGGAGCTTGGAGGTGAATTTGGAAATTCCAGAATTCGACCTCTCCGCGTGAGCGTCAGATCCTATGCTCGAGCGGCCTTTGTTTTTGCATCTCTGCTCGAGCGACCAAACGTTCACTCGAGCGTGAAATGCAAGCTCCTAGAAGTTCCATGTTTTTGCAGACCGCTCGAGCGGCAAGAGTTGCGCTCGAGCGAGGACATGAGTCTCACTCTCGAGCGACCGTCGAGCATCTGTCAAGTATGAAAATCACACAAGCAGTACTTTTCCAAAGTTTGCAGACCGCTCGAGTGAAGGAAGTTGCGCTCAAGCAGCCCCTCATATGTTTTCATGTCCGCTCAAGTGGAGGACGTTGTGCTCAAGCAAGGACCCGAGTTTGTGGAGTCGGAATCAGATTCCAGCTCTTCTGAGTCTGAGTCCGGTATTCTTGGGGGTGATAAGCCGGATGGCACTGTCCCATCCAGGTCATCTTTTTCTTTTTCCTTTGAGTCTGTTGTAACAGAGGAATTAGGCAGACTAGATGTTATTAATGAGAATGATACGGCTGTGGCTTCCGAGTACTTTTCTGTGCCCTTAATTTATTGCATTAATCAAGACTTTCAAAATTTTGATGAAAACGATGAGGAAGAAATTCCTCCGGTTTTACAACGTTTGATTGATCAGGAGCAGGAGAGGTTTGTAAAACCTTTGGTTGATGAAATCACCACAATTAATGTTGGTACTGAGAAGGATCCACGGCTGGTCCAGATCGGGTCCACGTTGTCTTCTAAGGAGTGCGAGCGCTTAGTTGCTTTATTAAAAGATTTCAAAGATGTTTTCGCGTGGTCCTACAAAGACATGCCTGGAATCGATCCTGAGATTGTACAGCACTGGATCCCTCTTGACCCAGAGGCCCGACCTATCAAGCAGAAGCTCCGAAGGATCCGCCCGGACTGGGCTCTGAAAATCAAATAAGAGGTCACCAAACAGATTGACGCAGGGTTCTTGTTGGTATCTGAATACCCTACTTGGTTGGCCAATATAGTTCCGGTGCCGAAGAAGGACGGCAGAATTCGGGTATGTGTGGACTTCAGGGATTTGAACAAAGCCAGTTCGAAGAACGACTTTCCTCTGTCGCATATCGACGAATTAGTGGACTTCATTGCTGGGTATGCGTTACTCTCATTCATGGATGGGTTTTCAGGCTACAATCAGATTTTGATGGCACCCGAAGACAAGGGGAAGACTGCTTTCACCACCTCGTGGGGAACCTATTGTTATAGGGTGATGCCGTTTGGGTTGAAGAATGCTGGGGCTACGTATCAACAGGCTGCGACCACAATTTTGCACAATATGATCCATAAAGTGGTTGAGGTGTACGTGGACGACATGATTGTCAAGTCCAAAGAAAGAGAGGGCCACTACACCGCCTTGCAGAAATTTTTCCAACGGATCAGAGAGTATCGGTTGCGGCTGAATCCTCAGAAATGTACGTTTGGTGTTACAGTAGGGAAAATGCTGGGGTTCTTGATCACACAAAGGGGTATCGAGGTCGATCCTTCCAAGATCAAGGCCATCTTAGAAATGCCACCACCGAGGACTGAAAAGAAGGTGCGAAGCTTTCTGGGTAAAGTGCAATGCATAAGACGGTTTATTGCAAAATTAACCTTGACTTGTGAACCACTATTTGGT
The DNA here is from genome assembly GCA_036172215.1 of Camellia granthamiana. Classification (NCBI taxonomy): domain Eukaryota; kingdom Viridiplantae; phylum Streptophyta; class Magnoliopsida; order Ericales; family Theaceae; genus Camellia; species Camellia granthamiana. The sequence goes on from CM069905.1 coordinate 41,165,369, forward strand.
TTCCTGAAGAAGGGAAAGAAGTTCCAATGGGACGATCGATGCCAAGTTACTTTTGAGCAGATCAAGCAATATCTACAGAACCCACCTGTGTTATCACTGCCTGAGCCGGGGAAACCGTTGATTCTGTACCTATCAGTGATTGAAACGACAATGGGTTGCATGCTTGCACAGGAGTCTGAGGACAAAGTGGAGAAGGCTATCTACTACCTAAGCAAGAAAATGCTGGATTACGAGACCCGCTACACTCTGCTGGAGAAGGCTTGTCTGGCCTTGGTATGGGCTACCAGGAAGTTGAGGCACTACCTGTAAGCTCACTCTGTAATACTGGTTTCGAGATTAGATCCCATCAAATATCTCTTCGAGAAACCAGCACTTATAGGTAGGCTAGCCTTTTGGTTGCTTCTGCTTTCCGAATTTGATCTGAAGTACATGACGTGCAAGTCAGTGAAAGGGAGAGCGGTAGCGGAGTTCCTAGCCGATCACCCAGTGGAGGGGGATGAAGCAGTTGAATATCTGTTCCCAGACGAGGCCATTCTGTATGTCGAAGAAGAGATTTGGACGATGTACTTTGACGGAGCGTCAAACCAATACGGGTATGGGATAAGGGTGTTGCTGATAGCACCCAACAATTCCCGCATATCCTTAGCATTCAAACTCCGGTTCAAAGTGCCGAACAATGAGGCAGAATATGAGGCATGTATTGCTGGACTAGAAGCCGCCCTAGAACTAGGGGCAAAACGGTTGGATGTCATCGGGGACTCAAACCTTGTTGTATCTCAAGCTAAAGGAGATTGGAAAGTTAAAGAAGAAAAGATGAGAATCTATCACCAGACCTTGGACATTCTGATTCCTCGATTTGAGAAACTGAACTTCGCTCATCTGTTAAGAGAGAACAACAGGTTCGCTGATTCATTAGTAACTCTATCTTCTATGATAGACATCCCTTTTGGAGTCTGGATGCGTCCGATCATCATTGAACAGAAATTTGTGCCGGCCTACGAGCTGATTGCTGCCATAGATGAGGTACAAGATCAAAACCCCTGGTATTACGACGTCTGGAACTTCTTGGAAAAAGAAATGTATCCACCAGTGGCAAATGCCAGAGATAAGAGGGCAATTCGAAGAATGGCTGCTTAGTTCATCGTCTGCGGGGGTAAACTGTACAAGAGGGGTCATCTCGGGATGCATAAGCTATGTGTTGATGCTGAAGAGTCCAAGCGCCTGATGGAGGCTATCCATAGAGGAGAGTGTGGAGCGCACATGAACGGGGTGATGCTAGCCCAGAAGATCCTTAGGTAGGGTTATTACTAGTCAACCATGGAGGAGGATTGTATTGGCTTTGTTCGACGATACCACAAATGTCAGATCCATGCAAACCGCATGAACATTCCGCCGTCAAAGCTGTACAACATGACTTTACCATGGCCGTTTTCAATATGGGGGATTGATGTAATTGGGGCTATCACTCCAAAGGGGTTCAATGGGCATAAGTATATTCTGGTAGCGATAGACTACTTCACAAAGTGGGTTGAGACCCAATCTTACGCAGTGCTGAAGGCATCACATGTTGCGAAGTTCATCAAAAACAACATCATCTGTCGATGTGGGGTCCCGAATGAGATTATTTCGGATAATGGTTCCCACTTCAAGAAAGAGGTGATCGACTCGTTGGAGAAGTACAACGTGGCTTTTCATAAGTCATCTACATATCGGCCGCAAACCAACGGAGCAGTTGAGGCTGCCAACAAGAACATCAAGCACATTCTGTAGAAGATAGTGGAAACCTACAAGGACTGGCCAGATAAGCTGTCATTTGCTCTTTGGGGCTACCGGACTTCAATTCGAACTTCTACTGGGGCAACTCCGTATTCCTTGGTTTATGGGTTGGAGGCTGTTCTGCCTATCAAAATTGAGGTTCCGTCATTACAGGTATTGACTGAGTGTCAGATAGCTGAGGTAGATTGGCAGCAAAGCAGGTTCGAAGAACTCATGCTCTTTGATGAAAAAAGGCTGAAAGCACTGTATCACGTCCAGGGTTATCAACGAAGAATTGCCAAGGCTTTCAACAAGAAGGTTAAGTCCAGGAATTTGAAAGAGGGGGATCTAGTGCTCAAAGAGAACCGAGCTCCCATTTACGACCCTAGGGGCAAGTTCAGACCCAATCGGACTGGCCCTTACATCATCAAGTCTATCTAGTCGGGTGGAGCTGTCGTTCTGATGGACCTAGATGGCCTAGAGTTCTCCCAGCTGATCAACATGGACAAGTTGAAGAAATACTATCCCTCAGCGGCTCGCTAGGCCGAAAACCCGAAAGGGCGACCTAGGCAAAAGTTAGAGCATGAAAAATTTGAAATAATAAAAACTGAGCTCGCAAGGTTGAAAACCCAGAAAGGGCGGCCTTGGCAAAAGTTAAAGCACAAAAGGAGAGTGTTAATACACGAGTGAACCTGAACCGAACTACGTAAGGCTTGATTCCCATCTTCGGGATACGTAGGCAACTTCATTCCGAAGTCCAGCCATAAACACTTCCAAATCAACTTTGTCCATGTGATCATGTTGGTCATCTTTGTCTATTCTACATTCAAGAGCTCGGTTATGATAGATCTCGGGCGTGTCCAGTTGTGTCCAGACTAGGGGCAACTTTCCAGTTGCTGGATCCGGGGTTGTACATCTCAGTGATAGATCTCGGGCGTGTCCAGTTGTGATCCATATCGAAAATGGTTTTGAAAAGTTTTAATAAAAGTTGATTTTGCTCAAATTAATCTTTTTACGACTTAGACCATTTTTGGACCAAACGAAAAATTTTCAGTACCCACAACCTTCAATTACATTGATTTCAGTGCAAAGTTCTCCTACTCTTGAATACAAATTGAAGTTGCTTTTTATTACATTCATAAGAAAACTTGAAAGTACTAATTAAAGCAAATAAACTTGGGTCATAGTCAGGTGTTCCTACGCCCTCTCCCAAGGCTTGTGGAAGTCTCTGATGCCAAGGTAGGCCCAACCTGCGCCTCTTCATCAAGCCAAGCTATGCACTCATCGGAGAGGGTGCAACTAAAAGTGGGAGCGGGGGCCAGAAGCTCTCTCGTCCTCCATGTTGTGGCATACCGAGCTAGCTGTGCGCCTCAAACTGGAAATGCGGCAGGGTACTCTATCCCTTCTTTTGGGCAAGTCTGACCATGCCCAAATTGGCGCTGGAATCGGAATGAGAAGTAAAAGACACAGTGTGTCAGGCCAATCAGCTGCATGCCCGGCTGGCGAGACATGCTGTAACTCATCGCCGGCAGATTGAGCCAGGGGCAGCGCCAAGCAATGTTGACGGTGGTCAAACTGCACATCCATTCGCACCACCATCCCTCATATGGGGCATCGACTAGATGTCGCCGGAAGAAATAGTCGCGAGCTGAATATGCTGAGCATGAGTCCACAACCTTCAACTTATCCATTAACCATATCTGGGGAGGGATGAAAAATGAGAGATTAAAGAATAGAGAGATGTACGTGGAAAGAAAAGTGAGAAAAGGGTTTTGAGAGAAAAACCGAGCTTGAGGGCCGAGTGATGTGAGAAATATATGTGAGATAGGGTGGGAAACATTACCTGCAGTAGTAGTGGACTCCCCGCGAATCTAGTCGTCTCCCGGTGATGGAATGCATCCAAACCCATCAGTGTCTTAGCTAGCGTCATGGCAATACAGCTCTTGCCCTCTTTTAAACCTTGGGCAACCTCAATCAAACGAATGCTAGACCCACCGGAGCCTGGAGCAAGCAAGAAATGAGACAACATGCACAAGCAAAGCGCATGTCGCCAAAAACCCTGCCAGTGATGATCGTCGCGGTCACCGGCATCAGAAAATTGACGAATCAAACTGGGGATGTCCAGTTCCCCATCGCGAATCAAAGACCGAGCGTCATGCAAAGTGAGCCCGCACATCCGTCCTAAGGCTTGGATGTGACCAAAACGGAATTGGGGCAAGATCTTTTCCTCACGCTCAGACTCTATCAAAGCTTGGAAGTCTTTGAAAGTGGGACATATCTCTTGTCTGCCAAAGTTAAAAACATGAGTTACCGGATTCCAACACCTTGCCGTGGCATGGAAGAACGAAAAAAGCAACGCGGTGCAGCTCAATGTGAATAGTGCATTTATTTCGAAGCCCCGGAAATTCAACTTTTCCAAGCCATCCAAGTTAGCAATCCAATTTGTGAGATTTTGGACAAGAAATACTTCCATTTGTGGCAAAAACAGTATTAAAATGGAGAAACCACAAAGTTGGAACCTTTATAGAAGATAAGGTGTTGAGTGGAAGACAGGTGACAGCATTCTGGAGGTTCCTGACATTAGTGGCCGACTGGCCAGTGATGATGGCCGACCGACCATCTTTTTAGCCGATCGGCTAGTTTTTGTGGCCGATAGCCCTTTATGGTGGCCGATGGCCTCCCACCTTGGCCAATGGCCTCTCCTTTTGTTCTCTGAGCTATCCATGTGTTGGAGGTGTTGAGAACTTGTGACTTGTTCCACTTCGAATGCTTTTTGTGACGATTTTGTGAAGTCGTGCCTGTGTTAGTTCAATTTGTTTATCGAGTTGTTGCATTTGTTTATCGAGTTGTATTTTGCGTTGATGGTTAAGTTCTTGTCTTGCTTATCGAGTTGTACTCACATTTGGTTAGCATGTCAAGTCCTGGGTTTTGCTTATCGAGTTGTTTTGTTCTTTCAGTTGTCAGTTGGTTCACTACCTGATTAAGGCAATGCAATTCGAGTGTGTAGTTTTCAAACAAAATTCAATCTCATTTACATGCTGTGTGATGCGATGCGATGCGATGATTTGAATGAAAAATATAACACTTTTCAAACAAAAGCCGTTTTCATTCCATCATCATTTCTTTTGCAAAAGATATAAAGTTTTAAAGAAAATAGAACTGTCTGAGGCTATACAATGTGCAAAAACTACAGGCAAAAAGAGAAATAAAGCAAAAAAAACAAAACATCTGAATCGGCGCCAGTCGCCTCAAGAGCAGGAAGCCCTCCTCGTCCTCTTCCTCGACGAAGGCCCAGAACTACCGCCATCAGCTCCGTTACCTGAGTCTGAACCCAAGCCATCTCCAACCTCACCTCCATCCTGAGACGACTCTGACTGTGGACTCACTGCCTTCTCATTGGACTCATCATCATCTGGGATAGGCCTCCGTGAACTGCTCTCGGTATGAGTACGCCTATCTCTACCTCGATTGTGTACTGACATCCCTCATTCCTATCTCCCTGTAGCTCGATGAGGCACTAAAGGTCCCACTGAGGCGCTTGTTGTGGTTGGTATCTGGAATGGGGCCTGAAAAGAACAATTTGGCAAACGCATCAGTTATGCTATGTAAAGCTGAGTATGGTATCAAGTGCAATATATGAACGTCGTGAGCGGTGAATGATTGCAGTGCATGAATGCTGTGAGCAGTATCTGAATGCCGTGAGCGGTAAATGATTGCAGTGCATAAATGCTGTGAGCAGTATATGAGCGTCGTGAGCGGTGAATGATTGCAGTGCATAAATGCTGTGAGCAATATATGAACGCCGTGAGCAGTAAATGATTGCAGTGCATAAATGCTGTGAGAAGTATATGAACACTGTGAGCAGTGAATGATTGCGGCGTATAAGGGCCGTGGCCCATATATGATTATAGTGTATGAATGCTGTGAGCAGTATATGAACGCCGTGAGCGATGAATGATTGCAGTGTATGAAGGCCGTGACTAGTATATGAGATGCAGTGTATCGGTGCCGTGAGTGGTATATGAGTGTGGTACATCAAATGCAGTATTGATAATGTGATGCATCAGATCAGTATGGAGCAGATTATAGAAAGTTTTGGGATGGAGGTTAAAAGAACTTACCGGAATATCGTAAATAATGAGCAGGTCTATGCTCCTCTGCAGCATCCCCATCACCGAAGCCGATAGCTCCAGAGCCTACCCAGTGTACTCTATGGAAGCCTACAAAAGTGTTGAGGTAATTAGTAATCTACGGGATATCAACTGAATTGAAATGAATGTACATAATGTAAGGTATAGCATATACCAGGGTTGAGCCTCGAACTCCGACGAGCTCATGATCAGCTGGCGGAGGAGCGATGGGAATTTGATAAGTCTCTCCGGCCTGCCCTCGGCATGTCATGGTAGTGGGCAGGTCTGGCCACTCTACCCTCTGTCCCCTCCGGGAACCCCTCCTACCATGGGCCTGGGTCACTCAGGATCCTCTCACTCATCCTGCTGTGGCCGCAGGTCTCGCTCTCTCTCCTCGGCAAACACTAGCCAGAGGCTGTATGAGATATGTCTGGATGAAGATGGTGTAGTCGCCGTCATCTCTGAAAAAGTCGGCATCCCAACCTATCGTGAAATCGGCCATCTCCTGTGGGGTGTACCTCTCTATCTGCCTCATGTGCGAAGGAGGCGGCATCGGGACCATCGGCTTGGGTAGACCAAGGCTCTTTCGCAGGAAGTGCTCACCCAAGTACCACGCTCGACAGACCGGACCCTCGAGCAAAATCCGGAATCGGGAAGTCTCCCGAGCGCCCATATACCAGTCTCTAACTGCGTCAGGCAGCACTGCCCAGAGCTGCCAGGTGATCTGCAAATGATGGATATACAGGTTATTATCTGCTATCGAAAGTGCAATGTAAAGCAAAGCTCAAATGAACTATAAGGTTTGAAATACCTCCGCTGCAGCTACAGTGTCGAAATATCGGCAGAAGAATAAGAAAGTCTATCGCGGCCTCCGCTCGCATCTCACATCGTACCTATGTGAATATGGAACCACAGGGGGCATCTCTACCTCCAGCTCTGGAGCAAGCCTCGGGAAGTAGGCATATACCCACAACTATAGAATGTAAAAGGGCAATAATTAGTATGTTTATCAGTAAAGCAGTATACAGATAAAGCAGAAATCAGATAGTGACGTGCAGTGTCTTGTGCAGTGTGTGCAGTGTACAATTAGTGTAAAGCAGATTGTGTGTTATGTAGTGTGTGTGGTGTACAGATAATGTAAAACAGGACTGTAAAGTAGAAGGGAAAGATGTACCTCCCAGGCTCTCCAATAGCCTCCTAGCAGGTGCCCACTCCGGCGAGATGAGGAACTCATGTATCCATACAGTGTGGCCAAGCCTGCGCCACCCCAGTCATAGCGCCGGATGCGAGTCACGTCTACCAGTGCACTCAAGAGGTAGAGGCCAATGGTGTTCGCCAGGTCGGCGAATAGAGTGGTGCCAAGCAAGAACATGAGGAACCCCCGGGCGTAGTGCTCGACCTCCTCGCGGGTCGTCGGCATCCCTCCTCTGAACTGGTCCTCGAACCACGAATATCGCACAATCCCTAGTCGGGAGAGAGGTGGGCGAATGCCGAGCAAAAAGATCTGGGCAGCATCCCACTCACCCATATCAGTGTCGAAAGGGATCGGATCACCCCCTACTCCGATGCCGGTGAGCATAGAGAAGTCGAAGGGAGTCATCGTCATCTCCCCTGCTGTAGAAAGGTGGAAGGAATCGGTGGTGTCCCACCACCTCTCCACTAAGACGCCTAGAAGAGGCCGACTCGTAGTGAGGCGCGAGAGTCCCATGCAAAATATACCAAAACTAGCCTCATCGACGATGTGGCAAACAGCATCCGGCAGCTTCATGTACCAGTCTCGTGCAATGGTGTTCCCATAATCCCGGAAGGCATGAGAATCTCCCTGTGTTCAAGATAAACAGATGCAAATCAGTGTCAAGAATATAGTGTATGCATGCGTTCAGAATTGATAGAAATGCAGTATGTACATATGTTCGAGTTGACAGAAGTATCATGTATGAATGTGCTCAGAATGAACTAGGCATGTGATGTACAAGTGTGTTTGGGTTAATCAGATGAAGAGTGATATTGGCTATCCAAGACATATGACCTACATTGCAGAAAGTAAAAACGAAGAGTATACCTCAGCGGCGCCATAGGATAAATGTGACTCCGGCTCGCGTAGCAGGAGGTCCTCTGGACCACCTCGCACAAAGCTCCTGAACTGGCGAATACTGTCGGGAGGCAACACGTGTACGTCAGGATCATACGTCGTCGGGTCGAAAGGCCGAATGCCGAGCGGCAAAAGCTCGAACTCGGGATCCATCTCCATCCCTGGAGGAGCCCCACCCTGTGGAATATCATCTGCCATCTCGAGAAAAGTGAGAAAATGGTCGAAGGTATGGAATATGGGCAAGAATGCCAAAAGTCAACCCCGAGGGGTGAGAAATGGAAGAAAATGTCGAAGTGCGGAAGAGGGCACGAAGACCAAGGGTAACTCGGGGGAAACAAATCCCAAGTGATGGAAATCAAGAATGTGGCACCAAAAACACTTTTCAATCGGTTCAAAGTGTTTGAAACAACGAGGGTTTTGCGAATCGAAAGTTTTGGGAGGTTTGAAAACATGTGTAAAGCTCGGATCGAAGGGAGGAAAGCGATCTAGAGAGAGAGGATGAGGGATTTCGGCAAGGGAGAAGTGAAAGAATAGGGTTTGAAACCCTATGCTTAAAGACCCGAGGCAAAATGTCAAAACTGCCCCGAATCTGCCATTTTTGGCCGATCAGCCAAATTGTTGGCCGGCCAGCCACATTGTTGGCCGATGGAGTTTTCTGATGGCCGATGGCTCCCTTTTGTGGCCGATGGACCTCCAATGCCCTTGCTTGGGTTGTTCTATTGATTTGTGCCCTCATATCTCAAGAAAGTGCAAGAAAATGTACCTTTTGAAGCTCAAGCGGTCTCTGTGGTGACCTCGAACCGTGTTTTCCATGTGCGGCACTCGATATACACAAAATGTATCCTTTTTTGTATCCTTTTGCATATTGCTAGATTTGAAAATTATCATTGAATGCGTGGCTTTACAGTGTTCTTATCACATTCACGGGATTTGCATTTGTTATATGCCTCTCTCACTTTTGCATCGGATATGCATCCTCGCGTTTGCACAACATATTCCCATTGTGTCAAATAGGTATTCATGTTTATGTTGCGTAGAGTGTACATTGCATGGAACACGTTTTAACCTTGCTTGCATAGAATGTGCACTTCTCACTCTGGCATGAAATGCGCGTCTTAATGTTGCATGGAGCATACATTTCTCGTTACTTGTATTGTTATGCACACTTTACTTGCGTTGTCACGCACGTTACATACATTGTTATGCACACTTTACTTGCGTTGTCACGCACGTTACTTGCATTGTTATGCACACTTTACTTGCGTTGTCACGCACGTTACTTGCATTGTTATGCACACTTCACTTGCGTTGTTACGGACGTCTCCATTGCATTGTTATGCACCTCTTCAGTTGCATTGTTATGCACACTTCACTTGCATTGTTATGCACCCTTTCAGTCGCATTGTTATGCACGGTTCTACTTGCATTGTTATGCACACTTCACTTGCATTGTTATGCACACTCTAGTTGCATTGTTATGCACGTTCTAGTTGCATTGTTATGCACACTCTACTTGCATTGTTATGCACCGTTCTACGTACATTGTTATGCACGTTCCACTTGCATTGTTATGCACCGTTTTGCTTGCATTGTTATACATGTCTCCCATGCATTGTTATGCACCTTTCCATTTGCATTGTTTATATGCATGCGTTTATCTCGCATTGAAATTATATCCTGATGTAACATTGAATCTGCATCTCTACTATATTGTACCTGTCAAAGTTTCTCTTTTATGCAGGCACAATATTGTATGTACGATTCATTTGAAGTTGGCACAACCAGACGATATGGTGTGTGCGGTTCATTCAAAGGAACTCCAGGTAAGATCATTTTTGCCTCCGTGAACTCTCTCTTCGGCTAAAAACATTGGGACATGCGCCCGATGTTCGTACCACCCCCCGGTGTTTGCACCGCTCCCTTCTCCTCTCGCATTTGACATGCGTTAGGACGTACATTTCTCCTCTCGCGTTTGACATGCGTCAGGACGTTTTTTTCTCCTCTCGCGTTTGACACGCGTTTGGATGACTGTGCTTTCTTGCGTAGTCCCTCTCCTTTCGCGTTTGATACACTATGAGGTGTTTCGTTTGAGACTTTGGGTGTTCCCGATAGTCGCTTTTAGCCTTCTCCGCATAAGATGCAATGAGAATTGTATAATTTTCTTACATCCTTTCTGCATGAGATGTAGTTTGGTTCGTGTTTACTTGCTTATGTACGAGTTTGCTGTAGCATTTCTTTGCATAACATTCACTTAAAATGTTGTATTTATTTTGCATAAATGCTTCATCACAGCCCTCTTTGCATAATCATAAGTTATGTTCTGCATTGTGCATGTTATTTGCATTTTGCCCCTGCCTGCGGGCACATCCTTTTGTTATTTTGTATGTTGGTCTAAGTCTTCGGCCTTGTCAAAAATGGGTCGTCTCTAGGCTTTGACATTCACTCCCGTCATCTTATGACTTTCGAGTTTTGTCAAAGAGCGGCAACTGTAGACACCCCATTTTTGACCGTCCTCAAGACTTGGGCGTCATCGTTTGAACACTCGATGATCATCAATGCTCGTGTTCATTTTGAGTTCCTGAAGGCCTCGGCTATACGCCTTGCTTTGGAGCCTCTCAACTTGTCTCTTTTGTGCTTGGTTGTGGACCAAGAGCTTATGGCTTTGTTTCTGAGGGAAGGGGGTGGCATGTTGGCCATCCCTACAACCCATTGGCCAGGCCCCTTGCCCATCGTCCATGCCCTCCTTCCATCGGCCATCAGTGTTGGCCGGTCGGCATCACTGATGGCCAATTGGCACCTTTAATGGCCGATCGGCCATTCTTTTGGCCGAGACCCCTTTTCCTGCTTTTGCAGATATTTTTCTTCTAGTTGGTGCCAGCTGTTGATCACTTTGTGTATCCTTCATACACGTGTATAGATGGATTCAAACAAGCTTCTAGCTTGTCCAAGAAGCTTGAAGCTTGTGTTTCTATATAAGGGGAGGCCCTCCTCCTTCTCCAGGGTTCTAAAATTTTGCTTAGAGCTGAAGTTTACTCTCTCTCTCTCTCTATATTTCTCCCTCTCTCTCTCTATATTTGCACTTGTTTGTGCCTTAAAGTGGTTTTTCTTCACACTTTTGCACTAAAGCACCTAGTAAAACACCTTCACTCTTGAGCTGAGGTTCTTGGAGGTTGTATTTGGGGTGTTTTTGGCTTGGTTTTTCCCTCTGAAGTTGCTGTTCTGAAGTGGTTCTTCAAGGGTGAGTTGCTACTCCCTTTAAGCCTTGTTTTGCTTGAGTACGTAGCCACCTTTGCATACTTCTCTTGGCTTAGATTTAAACTATAAAAAGTTCTATATTTAAGTGCTTAAAATGTTTGTTTGAGGCTTTGTTTGAGTTAGGGGTGGTTTACCCCCTTTGGTGGCTTGTTTGGCTTTGTTTTGTGCCATCTCTTTAGGCCTTTGAGGTCATCTCCTTTTGGCCTTCCTACCACTAAATTCCAGGGGAATTTTAGTGGTGGAAATGTGGTTTTGAGGTCTCAAATTGGTGGGGGTTGTCCCCCCTCCTCTACTGTTGTTGGCTTGTGTTGATGGCCCATCAAAAGAACATGTACTTCTATCTTCTTGAGGCTTTGTTTGAGCACATTTTTTGTGACTTCTTAGACCTATCATGACTCTATTTTTGATTGTCTTGGTCACCTCTTGCATGCTTCTTGTACTTGTAGTATAATCCTACTTGTAACTTTGCAAAGTAGCATGTCTTTGTAGCATGTTGAGGCTCTATCTTAGCATGTTTTTGTGACTTTTCTAACATGTTATAACTCTGTTTTGGGTTGGTTTGATCACTTGTTGCATGCTCCTTGTACTTGTAGTGCAATCCTCTCTATAGCCTTAACATGCATCATGCTTTGGACCATCATTTTAGCATGTTTTTGGCTCTACTCCAGCAAGCTTTTATTCATGTTTTGCCATGCTTAAGCTCTGTTTCATGTGCTTTGGGTCATGCATGCCTTGCTTTGTATAGCCATAGTGCAATCTTGCTCATTAGCTTTGAGTTTTCAAGTCACTAGCATGCATTGCTTGGGCTATCTGCATGATTTAGCATCATTTGATATGTGATTTCAGTGTATGTAGTGTGGTCATACTCTCCCATGTTTCACTCTTTCAATGCTTTTGGAGGGTTGTGCCTTATGCCTTAAACATGAGCCAATTGGCATGCATGCTTGCCTAAGCCTTTTGGGCTACCATCTCAGTGTGTTTTTGGTCTTATTTTGCCATGATACAACTCTATTTTTGGTTGGTTAGAGCATCCCTCATTTGCTTCTTACACTTGCAGTGTAATTATGCTCATTGGCCTTACATGCGTCATGCTTTATGCCTCTCATTCTAGCATATGTTGGCTATGTTCAAGCATGTTTTTGGCATTGTTTTGACCTGCCTTGGGATTGTTTTGAGTCACCTTGGCCTTTTGGGGCTTGCTTGATAGGGCTATGGTACAAGTGCCTTTGCTAGCCTTAAGCTTTAAGCCTCCTAGCATGCTTTATTTGTGTTATGTGCATGATTTGGCATCATCTCTTACATGATTTCAGAGCATATTTCATTGCTATACTCTCACATTTGTCACTTCTTAATTGTGTTTGAGGGTTGACCCTTATGCCTAGTTCATGGGCCAATGCATGAGCATGCATTTTCTTGCTTTTAATGCTAGCATTTCAGAGCATCTCAGCCACTATTTTGGCATGCATGAGGTTAGTTTGGGGTTGGTTTGGTCCATTGGGCATTGCATTACATAGCCCTTGTGTTGTGTCCTTCAATGTTTAAGGACTCCAACTTGCCATGCTCATGTTGTTTACATGTTGTTGCATTGCATGTTGTTTGCATGTTGTTGCATTGCATTAGGTTTGCATATTGTTGCCTTACATTGTTGTTTGCATGTGTGTTGCATTGCATTGTGTTTGGATCGGATATTAATCCAAGCACGAGAAACGAGGGACGTTTCATACTTGAAGTGATGAAATGTGCCTTATTTCTCGGTCGCCGACCCTCTTAATCAAGCATGATAGATACGGAGGCTCTTATGTGTTAGTTGTGCATTCATTGACATTGACTTGTGCAACTTGACCTCTTTGGCCATCATGCATTGAGATGCGTGATTGGTGGCCCAAGAGTCGAGTACCGCACTTCCTTGAGCTTGATAAATGATAGGGAGAGTAGTTGTGCACACATTCCTTGCAAATATAATGCCATGCCTCTGTTAGTGCTCTATTGCAGCAAAATGAGAAATTGTAGGAAGCAGTGGCCGACCGACCATCAAAGCTGCTGACCGGCCACCAATGTCTGCCGATCGGCTATCAAAAGTGGCCGATGGCCACCATCTTTGGCCGATCATACCTCAGTATGTTCCTAAGGTGGATCAGAATTTTCAGAAGTACAGAAGAGTGCAAACAGAGGCATTACGAGGCACGGTAGTGGATTTCTGAGCAAAGCCGACCGAGCATACATATCTCCCCTCGCTTCCCGAGGCCATTTGTTTAAATTGCTTAGCTAAACTAGTTCATTAGCTTAGTTATTTTGCAATTAATTAGTTAAGTGTTTAATTAATTAATTTGGTTTGTACTTAATTAACTTAGAATAGTTAGTTGATTCAATTCGGTTTGTAATAATTAATTAGCTAAGTTAGTTAATTAGTTGATTTGTAATAATTAGTTTAATTAGTATAGCTAGTTGACTAAATTCATTCGGACCCTCCTGCGATGGGGCGTATTGTTGTAATAAGCGTGCGTGTGTGTGATGCATGTCTTCCAACCCCATTTCTTTCTCTCTTTTACTTATCAACTTTTGATGGTTAGTTTAGGGCATATTTCAATTAGCATACCTTATGCTTGCATACGTGCATCCATTCATCTGTCTTGCATGCACCGGGCTCAGCACATCATACAAACTGCATTGTATTTCAATACTAATTTGAATACATGTTATCTAGTTGCATTCACATGACATCTTAGAGTAGCCGAGCCTATCTTAGTTGCATTTTTGCATGTGTTGCATTAGGCATTGTTGACATAGCTAGGATCATGCATTGATTACTAACTAGCTTCTTTTTTTGGCTCAAAGTACTCGGTGAGTGTTTGCGCTTTAGCATCCTTGCATGTGTGTAAGTAACTACCATGATAGCATGCTTGCCATGAGGCTATGTGCTTAATTATTATAACTACTTGAATGCCTGTGGGTGGAGGCTTGATTGCCTGAATTGGAACAACTTGATGATTGTGAGTTTTAAGCCCACTTGAAGTGGCAAAATCATGTATTTCTAAGCCCACTCGAGGGTGGCAAAACCGCGACTTAGCCTACTTGCGAGTAGCAACTTCAAATCATTTTCGACAAACAAACATGAGTTGCTTTGTTCCAATCCGCGTGATTGAGTCTATACTTGTATGCTGTGTGCATCACATAGTAAGCTAGCTAATAACCGGAATAAGAACACATGTATTTTCTAAAACAACATATCATGATTAGTAGAGGCCAATCCTTTGATCGGGCGAGCGGGGGTGCTCATTTCATGACCGTCCCCCCTCGTACCCAAGTTTCCGAGTCGAGGCAACTTTGGTAATGACAGACACGTGGCCTTAGGCACGAGTCAGGGTTTCCTAAATTTTCCAAAACAAAATATTTAGGTGGCGACTCTGAAATCTGGTAAAGCAATCCATGTTTGGCACTTTTTGATCAAAATCGATTTTCCAAAACGATTTGCTGGATTTGGACTCTTTGGTGATTTATCAGTCTTACATTACACTTTGTGAGATTAGCCGTGACAGGAGTCCGAACTGTAGTAGCTAGAACTACAATTCGCGCCCTCGCGCGCATAGCGGAGTTCGAGGCAGTCTACACTTACTCTCTGAATTTTTTTCCTAAAATAATATGAAAAATATATCATGCAAGAGAACAAAACTAGAAGGAAAATCAAGAATTTCTTATCTTTCCAAACTGCTGGAATGCCATGACTTATATAGACCCGAACAGGTCTTTTTTTTTTTTTTAATGGAAAAGGTGCAAAACAGTATGAACAAATGCAAAACTCAAATTGTTAAACAGTTTGAATCTATCTGAGCATAACTGAATCTGTCCGGTGCTTGGAATAGTTTTCCAAACTGTTTGAATAATCTATCCGTTGCTGGAACAGTTTTTTAAACTGTTGGAACAGTTTAATCTGGCATTGGAAGAGGTACATTCTTTGGAAAACAAAATTTGAATTTAAATTTGAATTTATTTCAATTTGAAATTCAAATAATTTCCTATGGAAAAATTCAAATAAAATTAATGTAAAAACCGACCCAACCCACAACTGGCACGCGCTTGGCTCAGCCAACTGGCTGGCCGGACGGACAGCGGCGGCACGCGCGCGTGTGGTGGTTTGGGCTAAGGTTCACTTTGTCCATAATTCTTCCCTTCTACAAACTTGGGGTGCCCCTTGGGGCCCAACCCAAGTGTTGCAATCTAGAGCTTATATACATACATAAGTTCTCTTTAAGTTTCAACGTGGGACAACTCATTTCAAGGAAACCCACATTTACTTCTTTAATTGTCCATTCCACGAATTTGAAAACAATGCCAACTTCTCATTCACTCATAAATGGTTTTGACGAACCGTCTTCACCATGTGACTTGCCACATGACAAGGAACACATCACCTCTTCAGACCCACCCCAAAATATGTTTGGGGCCTAATCAATTTTGGGCTCAAAGTTGGCCCAAAATAAGCCTTATAAAACCAAATTTTCTAACAATCCCCCACATGAATGGAATTTGATGGAGAGAAAATGCAACAACATGATCTAATTACAGAGAGTACATAAATTGGAAATATTCTGCAAAGGATAGGTAGCTTTTGGCTTTGAACCTTCCCTTGTGAGACACTATCGGATTTACTAGATAACCAGTGAACATGATGTCTTGAACTGTTCAGCCATTTGTGTAAACCAAGACAATAGAACTCACACAGTATATCCCCAGACACAGTTTAGTTCTCACTATTATGTTCATTTTGACCCTGAACAACCTGGTCTTTTATGAGTTCTCTAGGGAATTGTAGCCCTTCACAAATCTCATAGAACCGGTCCAGTTCACACTCATATAGGTGATTCTTATTAAATATTACCTAGATATAAGAATCATTAAAAGTATTACTTAACCTAAAACGTTACAGACATCACTATTTCATCATGGAAATGGGTAGGAGTTTGACTCTCCTGTGATCCTTCTGAGTCATACACAACTCGGTTGTCCCTTTGAACCTAGATATTGGGATCTCCAGTCAACTAGGTTGGGTTGCCGTTGTGGTAACTCTTATTTAATAGGCTTAAGTCCCATTCCCTTCGATGAATTTTCAATTAACTCTCTTGCTAACCCTTTGGTTAGTGGATCCGCTATGTTATCTTTAGACTTTAGATATTCAATGGAAATTATTCCATTAGAGAGTAGTTGTCTTACGGTGTTATGTCGACGACGAATGTATCATGACTTACCGTTATACATATGACTCTATGCTCTACCAATTGCTGATTGACTATCGCAATGTATGCATATAGCAGGCACTGGTTTTGGCCACATTGAAATATCTTCAAGGAAGTGACGAAGCCATTCTGCTTCTTCCCCACCTTTATCTAAAGCTATGAATTCTGATTCCATAGTAGACCTAGCAATGCAAGTCTGTTTGGAAGATTTCCAAGATACAGCCGCCCCACCAAGAGTAAAAACATACCCACTAGTGGACTTTGAGCCTCTAGTATCCGATATCCAATTTGCATCACAGTATCCTTCAAGTACTGCTGGATATCTAGTATAATTAAGCCCAATGTTACGAGTAAATTTGAGGTATCTGAGAACCCTTATAATAGTTTTCCAGTGTTTTATTCCTGGATTACTCGTATATCTACTTAATTTACTTACTGCATAAGCTATGTATGGGCGAATGCAGTTCACCAAGTACATTAAGCTTCCAATAATTTGGGCATACTCTAATTGAGAAATGCTTTCCTGTACATTCTTAGAAAGAAACAAGTTAACATCCATAGGTGTTCTAGCAAGATGATCGTCAAGTATTTTCTCAATGTAATGACATTGTGACAAAGCATATCCTTCTAATGTTTTGGTAATTTTCATACCAAGAATTACATCAGCAATGCCCATGTCTTTCATGTCAAAATGTTTATTCAACATTTTCTTGGTAGTTTTAATCATATCATTATTACAACCTATGATGAGCATATCATCCACATAAAGACATACTATAACATAACCGTTGCTAGTGTTTTTAATATAAACACATTTGACACACTCATTAATTTTAAATCCATTTGACATCATTGCCTTGTCAAATTTTTCATGCCATTGCTTTGGCGCTTGTTTTAAACCATGTAATGATTTAACCAATTTACATACTTTCTTTTCTTTTCCTTGAACAGAAAATCCTTCTGGTACTTCCATGTAAATTTCTTCATCTAACTCACCATTTAAGAAAGCAGTTTTCACATCCATTTGATGAATTTCTAGATTGTACAATGATGCAATAACAATTAGCATTTTAATGGATATTATTCTAGTAACTGGTGAGTATGTGTCAAAGTAATCAAGACCTTCTTTTTGTCTAAAACCTTTGCCCACAAATCTTACTTTGTATTTGTCAATTGATCCATCTACTTTCATTTTTCTTTTGAAAATCCACTAATATCCAAGAGGTTTACACCCTGGTGGTAAATCCACCAATTCCCAACTGTGATTTTGCAGGATAGATTCAACTTCGCCGTTTACAGCTTCTTTCCATAAAGGAGCCTCAGGACTGGACATAGCTTCTTTAAAAGTTAAAGGCTCATTTTCTAACAAAAAATTTGGAAAATCTAGACCAAAAGATTTTGAGGTTCTAACACGTTTACTACACCTAAGTTCCTCTTCCTCATTTTGATCTATCTCTTACTCTTGTTCTTGATCATGTTCTTGATCCTGACTAAGAATAGTATCATGAGATCTTTTGTTAGTACTAGTCTCTTGTCCAATCTTGTTTGGAAGCACATGTTCAAAAAAAGACGCATTCTGAGATTCAATAATAGTATTTACATGCATTTCGAAATGTTCTGACTTATGAATTAAAAATCGATATGCACTACTATTCATGGCATAACCAATGAAAATGCAATCAATAGTTTTAGGACCTATTTTAGTCTTTTTAGGATTATGAATAACCACTTTAGCCAAACATCCCCGCGCTTTTAAGTATTTGTAGGATGGTACTCTCCTATGCCACATTTCATAAGGTGTTTGATTCACTTTCTTTAGGGGTACTTTATTAAGTATATAATTAGCAAAAAGTATTGCTTCCCCCCACAAGTTCTGAGGTAATCCATAACTTATTAACATGGCATTCACCATTTCTTTTAAAGTCCTATTTTTCCTTTCAGCAATTCTATTTTGCTGAAGTGAGTAAGGAACGGTGCTTTGATGAATTATTCCATGTTCTTTACAAAACTTACCAAAAGGTGATTCATATTCACCACCTCTATCACTTCTAAGTTTCTTAATTTTCTTACAAAGTTGATTTCCAACTTCATTCTTGTATTGAATGAAAGTTTCCAAAGCTTCATCCTTGGTTCGAATTAAATAAACATAACTATATCTAGTATAGTCATCTATGAAAGTGATAAAATATTTTTTCCCACCTCTAGTTTGAATTGATTTAAAATCACAAATGTCACTATGAATTAATTTAAATGGTTCTGTACCTTCTTTCAATTGAATAAAAAGGAGTTTTGGATAATTTTGTCTCAACGCAAATTTCACATTTATGATTTGAATCAATGTCAAATTTAGGTAAACATTCCATATTAATTAATCTACGCAAAGATCCATAATTAACATGTCCAAGTCTACCACGCCATAAATTTGAAGACTCAAGCAAGTAAGAAGAAGATGTATTTTCATTAATAATAGAGGGTACAGCAGTCAATACATTCATTTTGAAAAGGCCATCAGACATGTAACATTTTCCTACATACATCCCGTTTTTGGTAAATACAAACTTGTTACTTTCAAAAACTAGCCTAAACCTATTTTTACTCAACAAAGATCTGGAAACAAGGTTTTTGCAAATGTCCAGTACATACAACACATTGTTGAGAGTGAGTTCCTTTCCAAATGCCATCTTCAGAACAATCTTTCTTTGTCCTTCAACTTTAGAAGTCGAAGAGTTGCCCATAAAAAGTTATTCACCATTGTCCACTATAGAATAAGATGTGAACATCTTTTTGTCGGCACAGATATGGCAAGTAGCACCAGTGTCCACCCACTATTCTTTAGGATTTTTGACAAGGTTTGCCTCCGAAACAATTGCAGAAAGATTTATGTCATCTACACCATTGGAAATATTGTCCACTTGGGTCATATGGGCTTGAGCAGGCTTTTTGCTTGTTCTTCTTTTACTTTTGCTTTTGCCTTTGCTACGGCAATCTTTGGTCCGTTATCCCTCTTTGTTACAGATGTAACATTTGCCATTAAACTTGTACTTTTTAGTTCTTCCCCCCCCCCCCTTTAGAGCCTTGTGATGAACTTTCTCCAGAAAACTTCTGTTTCTTTGCTTTTGGAGCATGTTCCACCACATTTGCCTTCCATTAAATTCTTACCAGCCCACTTCTCTGAATTGCGGTTGTCCTCCTCAATCCTCAAATGCACAATCAATTCTTCTAAAGACATTTCTTTGGGCTTGTGTTTGAGGTAGTTCTTGAATTCCTTCCAGCCTTGTGGTAATTTCTCAATTAAGACTGCAACTTAGAAGGATTCATTGAGAGACATGCCTTCTGTGTGAATGTAATGCAGAATGAGTTGGAGATCTTGAACTTGGCTGATCACAGTCTTAGAATCAACCATCACAAAGTCTAGGAATTTGCCAACCACAAATTTCTTTAAGCCAGCATCTTGTGTTTTTTACTTTTTCTCCAAAGACTCCCAAAGTTCCTTTGCTATCTTGATAGACTGTAGACATTGTATAATGTGTTGTCACGTCCATTCAAGATGTAGTTCCGGCTAAGGAAATCAGCATGTTTCCAGGCATCGACTGCGTCAACCACCTTGCTGGTCAGTTTCATCCTCGAGCATTCTCACGGAGAAAACGAGCCAGGTTCAGAGTTATAAGATAGAACAGCATTTTCTGTTGCCATCTTTTAAAATCTGTTCCTGAGAACTTCTCTGGCTTCTCACCGTGATTAACTGGCAGAGTCACAACAGGAAGAGGGATAAGCGTAATTACAGCCACCATGCTAATACTTGTTTGAGCATTAGTTTGACCAGTTTCAGTAGCACTGAATTCTAAATTATAAAACAAAATTAGAATTAGAATTAGAATTATATACTACACAAAAAATTAAACCATAAACACAGAATTTTAAATTCTGTAAAATAAAAGAAACAAGAATTGTAACTTTTATTTCAATTAATTTGAAAATAAAATTTTATTTAACCAAATTAATTCCACACAGAAAATTAAATTTCTGTAACACTTCAATAATTAAAATACTGAAATAGAATTTTAATTAATGAATACTCAGAAATAATTTCTGAAAACTAAAATTAATTTCTGACAAAATTTCACAAATAAATATTCTGAATTGTTAATGACACAGTATGTTACTACTAGTTGTCAAAGAAAATATACAGTATATTACTACTATCTATCAAATAGTATATTACTACGATTTGTTTTCCAACCAGAATATTATTTTGTAAAATCACAGAAAATAGTTTCTGTAAAAGAAGAAAGAGAAAAGGAAGCAAACGAAAAATTCTGTAAACAGAATAATTCGAATCTGTCTTAAGATTGTAGGAACAATCTTCTGTGTAAAATAAATAATTTGAAACCAAATCAAACAAAATAAAATAAATAACTTACAGAATTTATTTTACCGAACCGAAAGAAAAATTAAAGATCAAGTCGAGTGTGTGACACTCTGTCCTTAAGACAGATTCGCCCAGTTAAGGTGCTTACGGACAAATGGCATCTATCTCCCAGGATACAATGATCTTCACAAATTGTAGTAGCACTCCAAATAATTTGTTCGACGAACAAAAACCTGTGTTCTTACTCTCTAAATTTTTTTTCCTAAAATAATATGAAGAATATATTATGTAAAAGAGCAAAACTACAAGGAAAATCAAGAATTCGGATCTTTCCAAACTGCTGGAATGCCTTGACTTATATAGACCCGAACAGGTCTGTTTTTTTTTAATGAAAAGGTGCAAAACAGTATGAATAGATGCAAAACTCAAACTATCAAACAGTTTGAATCTGTCTGAGCATAACTGAATCTGTCCGGTGCTTGGAACAGTTTTTCAAACTGTTTGAATAATCTATCCGTTGTTGGAACAGTTTAATCCGGCATTGAAAGAGGTACATTCTTTGGAAAACAAAATTTGAATTTAAATTTGAATTAATTTCAATTTGAAATTTCAAATAATTTCCTATAAGAATTTGGAAAAATTCAAATAAAATTAATGTAAGAACCGACCCGACCCATAACTCACACCCGCGCCCGACACAGTTCGGCTTGGCCGGAAGGACGGACGGCGGCGACGCGCGCGCACGTGTAGTGGTTTGGGCTAAGAATCACTTTATCCATAACTCTTTCCTTCTACAAACTTGGGGTGCCCCTTGGGGCCCAACCCAAGTGTTGCAATCTAGAGATTATATACATACATAAGTTCTCTTCAAATTTCAATGTGGGACAACACATTTCAAGGAAACCCATATTTACTTCTTTAATTGTCCATTCCACGAACCCGAAAATGACGTCAACTTCTCATTCACTCATAAATGGTTTTGACGAACCATCTTCACCGTATGACTTACCACGTGGCAAGGAACACGTCACCTCTTCGAACCCACCCCAAAAGATGTTTGGGGCCACACTCAATTTTGGGCTTAAAATTGGCCCAAAATAAGCCTTACAAAACCAAATTTTCCAACACAAATTTCATCAATAAAGGATAATCCATATGTGTTTATGAGACTAAGTGCTTATGTGGAGTGGAATTGAATTATTTGTATGGTAGAAAATATATGAAATTGCTGTGGTCAAGCGAGTGAGAGAAGTCGCCAGCACATTTGAGATTATGTGCTAAATTGTTTACCTTGTTCCTTAATTAGGATGTCAAAAAGGGGTCAAACCCGTGGTGGTAGAGATAGAAGGCGTGGCAGGGCTCGACGGGGTGTACATGGAGTGCCGGTCCATGAGGTTCCGTATAAGAGGAGGGGTTGGGCCAAGCTAATGTGGCTGAGCAAGTGGGGCAAGCGGGTCAAAGCAGCAATGAGGGCCCTGGCCTGAGAAATAGCAAGGGCCTTGAAGGAGTTGATGAATATACTAAGGGCGGAGAACCAAGCTAGAGAGAACGCCATAGAGACAAGGGTGAGCTTTCCCACTAGAGAGTTTTTGCGGGCCAAGCCAGATGAGTTCCATGGTGGCCCTAAGCCCAAGAAAGTAGATGAGTGGCTCGAGCAAACAGTGAAGACATTCGAGATGCTTCACATTGAGATAGCGAGTTAAGGGTGACTCTCGCGAATTACTACCTCAATGGGGATGCGAGCCAATGGTGGAAATATGCCAAGGGTTGGATAAAACCAACATAGGAAGCATTTGTGGTGGCTTTCCAAGACAAGTACCTACCACCCACTGCTATGGAGAGGTTGAGGCAAGAATTTCAGGACCTCAAGCAACTTAACATGTCCGTGGCCGAGTTTAAAGCGGCCTTTTCTAGTTTGTCCCGGTTTGCATCGGAGTTGGTGGCAATAGAAGAGCGTCGTTACATTGAATTCAAGAAGAAGTTAAGAACTAAGATCTTGTTCAAGGTTGCCAAGAACATGATTCGGAACTATGACCATCTTATGGAGGCGGCGGCACATGTAAAGATTACCGTGGAGGCCGAGGAGGAGAGAATCTAGGGGTTCAAGGTCTAGGGGTCAAGGGCCACAGGGGGACTATAGACCCAACAAGAAGAACAGGAGTACATTTTCAACATAGTCTCAATTGCAGCAGTCCCAGGTCCACCTTTCCTTTGCTTGGTACAGGCCCGGGAAAGAGTGCATCGAGTGGTTTTTCCTGTTTTAAGTGTGGCCAACCGGGTCACAAGGCCTTTGCATATCCGCAGAAGGGAGGATGATAACAGATGTTGCCACCACCACCACCCTAACCAATCTTAGAGTCAGTCTCAGAGTAAGGGGCAGGGGCCTACTTGTTATCAGTGCGGTCAGTCAGGACACATAAAGAGGGTTTGCCCACAGTTAGGAGGGCGCATTTGGCGTATCAGGGTCGAGGCAGACTTAGAGCCACCAGCAAGCTCACTCAGTCCAGACTTTGCGAGCTAATCAGGGAGCCGCTTCGGTTCAGTCAGTGCAGCAGGCCCATGCTCCGAGAGATGAGCAGGTTGATCAGAGGCCACAGGGGCGCGTGTATGCCGTTATTGTGCCAGAGCAGTTGCTAAGATCCTCAGCTGTAAGAGGTATTTTTGTTGTGTGTAATTCTTTGGCTAATGTATTGATAGATATGGGTGCGTCTCATTCATTCATATCTACTGCATTTGCGTCTGCATTGGGGCTAGAGGCAGCACGGTTAGTGTCTCCGCTCAGAGTAGAGTTGCCAGTTGGGGGTACAGTTGATTTAGATCGGGGGTGTCGCGGTTGTGAGATAGAGGTTGCCGGGCGTTGACTCCCGTTTGCTTTTGTGTTGCTAGACATGTCAAGTTTTGATGTCATTTTAGGCATGGATTGGTTGTCTTCGTACCGAGCAGTGATCGATTGTTTTCATCAAAGAGTTACAGTGTGCACCTCAAGTGGTGATTGTTTTTACTTTCTGGGGGACCGGGTTGATAGGGTTTTGTCGCCAGTTTTTGACCCTCGTAGTAGAAACAAGCTTAGTGGCCTTCTTGATACTCTCTTGGATAGTGAGAGTGACGGGACTCGTGTTGAATTGCCAAGGGAAGTTCATGAATACCCCGGACATATTTCCCGAGAATCTTACTAGTTTGCCACCCCACTGAGAGATCGAGTTCACCATTGAATTAGTGCCTGGAACAGCACCAATTTCCATGGCACCATATAGATTTGCACCAGCGGAGCTGTATGAGTTGAAGATTCAACTCCAAGATCTTTTAGACAAGAGCTTCATTCGCCCTAGTACATCGCCTTGGGGAGCGCCGACTCTCTTTGCGAAGAAGAAGGATGGGTTGTTGTGGTTGTGTATCGATTACTGTAAGTTGAATCGGGTTACCGTCAAGAACAAGTATCCCTTACCCAGAATAGATGACTTTTTTGACCAACTTAGAGGGTCTTGTTGCTTTTCGAAGATAGATTTGAGGTCGGGTTACCATCAGTTGAGAGTCCGGGAGGAGGACATCCAGAAAACGGCCTTTTGTACGCATTATGGCCACTATGAATTTCTTGTGATGCCTTTTGGGTTGACCAATGCGCCGGCTTCCTTTATGGATTTGATGAACCAGATTTTTCGAGAATACTTGGATCATTTCGTGGTCATCTTTGTGGACGACATCCTAATTTTTTCAAACTCCGAGAAGGAACACGAGGCTCACTTGAGAGTAATGCTTGATTTGCTTAGGAAACACCAGTTGTATGCTAAGTTTGAGAAATGCGAGTTTTGCTCACCGATGTGAAGTTTTTGGGTCATGTGGTGTCGAGGGAAGGGGTAACTGTAGATGCCTCAAAGATAGACGCTTTGCTTTATTGGGATTAGCAGGGTATTATCAGTGTTTTGTAAGGGACTTTTCTAGACTAGCCGTGCCCTTAACTAGTTTGACTAGAGGGGGTCAAGTTTGTGTGGAGTGAGGCTTGTGAAAAGTCATTCCAAGAGCTTAAGACCTAAACTGACTACCGCACCGGTGTTGACAATTTCGAAAAGAGGTTTGGGTTACACCGTTTATTGTGATGTCTCTCGGGATGGGCTTGGTTGTATCTTGATGCAAAGGGGACAGGTTGTAGCTTACAGTTCACAACAATTGAAAACTCATGAGAAGAATTACCCCATCCACAACTTGGAGTTAGCAACAGTAGTGTTTCCCTTGAAAATTTGGAGACATTATTTGTATGGCGAGAAGTTTGAGGTTTTCTCCAATTATAAGAGTCTAAAGTTTTTGTTTTCCCAAAACGACATGAATTTACGCCAACGGAGGTAGATGGAATTTTTGGAGGATTATGACTTCGACTTACACTATCATCCGGGAAAGGCCAATGTAGTGGCCGACGCCTTAAGTCGGAAATCCTTGAGTAGTTTGGCGAGTGTGGCCATTTGGGAATGGGTTATGTTGGGTGACATCGACAAGTTTGACTTGCACTTGGTTGAGTTCGATGAGGGTGCAACTTTGTCTACTTTGAGTGCTCAACCTACCTTGATTAGTAAAGTTTTAGAGGCACAACAAGGAGACCGTGAAGTAGAGTTAATTCACGATAGAATCTCCAACAGGAAGGAAAAGAAGGGTTTGAACATCCACTCAGATCTAAGTGTATGATTCCTAGACCGTTTGTTTGTACCAGAATCTTGTAGAGAGGAAGTACTTCGGGAGTTCCATCACTCACGCCTTGCAGTACATCCGGGAGGCACCAAAATGTATTGTGATCTTAGCCGTCAGTTTTAGTGGAGGGGTATGAAGCAGGATGTCGCTTTATTTGTATCGAAGTGCCTTGCTTGTCAACAAATGAAGGCCGAACACCAAAGACCAGCGGGTTTGTTACAACCCTTATCGATAGTCGAGTAGAAATGGGAGCACGTTACCATGGATTTTGTAGTTGGGCTTCCTAGAACACTGCGGGGCAATGATGCCATTTGGGTGATTATTGATAGGTTGACTAAGTCCACGCATTTCATTCCGATGCTCACCGGCAACTCAGTTGAACATTTGGCAGAGTTGTACATTAAGGAGATAGTTCGACTTCATGGAATTCCTGTAACCATTGTATCAAATAGGGATCCTCATTTTACCGCCCAGTTATGACAAAGCCTTCAAGGGGCGTTGGGAACTAAGTTGACCTTTAGCACCGCTTACCACTCTCAAACCGACGGATAGTCGGAGCGTACCATCCAGATTTTGGAGGACATGCTTAGAGTTTGCATCCTCGATTTCAAAGGGTCTTGGGAGAGGCGCTTACCGTTGATTGAGTTTGCCTATAACAATAGTTACCATGCTAGTATCGAGATGGCACCGTTTGAGGCCTTGTATGGCCGACCTTGTAGATCACCGGTTTGTTGGGCCGAGGTGGGGGATGCATCGTTGTTGGGTTCGGAAATTGTTAGGGAGACAACCGAGAAAGTTGCTCTTCTTCGGAAGAGGTTAGCTATGGCCCAAAGCCGACAGAAAAGTTATGCTGATAAGAGGAGACGACCTTTGTCTTTCAAAGTGGGTGACCATGTATTCCTTAAGATCTCACCTGGGCGGGGTTTGATGAGATTCGGTAAGAGTGGTAAGTTGTCTCCGAAGTTTATTGGGCCTTTTGAGATATTTGAGAGAATTGGGGAAGTAGCGTATCAGTTGGCTTTACCGCCACAACTTTCGAGGGTTCACAATGTGTTTCATGTGTCTATGCTTAGGAAATACGAACTCAACCTTTCTCATGTGCTTGATTGCGTTGATTTGGAGGTAGCTGAGGATGCCTCTTACGAAGAGCTGTCGGTTCAAATACTAGATACCCGGGAACAAGTGCTACAAGGCAAAACCATACTGTTAGTAAAGATGTTGTGGAGACACCATGGGGTTGAGGAAGCAACGCGGGAATCAGAGGTAAAAGTCCGCTCCAAGTATCCAGATTTGTTTGAACACGCTTAAGTTGTTTTTCCTTGAGATCGTTCTCTAATGTTGAGGGAAATGTATTGAATTGTTAAGTACATGTTGTTATATACGTTATTGTCTTAAGCATGAAGTTGTTGTGAGTTGTTTTTATTTTTTGTTGGAAAAACTCCATGCATATGTTTATCTTGAATGGTCATTGCTAGTGTGGTAACCATGATATGAGAATTAATGTCGCAATTTAAAAATATAATAGTGCGGTTGTGATCGCTTGAAACCCTTGTTTGGGTAGTCTATTCAAATTTCGAGGGCGAAATTTCCTATGGTGCAGAAGTTGTGATGACCGGGTGCACTACTCATTTCGTTTTCCCTCATTTAAATTTGGATTTGTCTCGTTGGGGTGTTGGTTTAACTTAGGACTTTGTTAATCGTTTCGGTTTATTGTGTTCGAGAGTTTTTCCACAAGATTTGTGTTCGTGTTTATTCCGGTGTTGAATTCCACTTGTTCCGGAGGGTACGAGATCAGGTCCAAAATGTCTAGAATTGAGTTGAGAAAATTTTGGGCTGGAGGATCAGGGCCGCATGTGCGGGGAAGTAAGTAATTTTGAGCTTGCGCACTGCATTATATACAGGTGCAGAGTGAGATGCAGGAGAGGGAGCTGCACGTGCAAGCCTGTGTGCAGTCCGAAAATCTATCTTTTCTTCTTTTCTTGGGCTGAGTGTATATCATTATACACATCTCTCTCTCTCTCTCTCTCTCTAAAAACCCTTTTCTCCTCCATCTCTCTACATTTCCTACACCAAATCTCAGAAAACCTTTGATCCCTCCAAATCCATTGATATTTTGACCCGAATTCCTTCATCAAAGTGGGATAACTTCTCGAGGGCTCCGTTGTGTGCGGTGAAGATCGCGTTTCAACCCCGTTCATTTTTAGGGCTTTCATCTCATTTTCTTCTCCAAACTTAAGGTAGGGGATCTCTTTGAGTTATATATATTTTTTGCAAGATTTTGGTTTAGATTTTTGGAATTTCTCTTGTAAATTTTGACACTTGAAAGTTGGCTCTACAATGTGGATAGTTTGGGGTGGATTTACTTCTTGTTACCTTTAAAAAACTTTATCTTGAGGGTTTTTAAATACTTTGATTGAGAAAAAGAATGTTTTGAAGAAAAAATTTCGAAGATTTTGGGTATGTATAGTTGTGATGAGAAAAACCTAAAGAATTGGGGTTTACTTTTAAAAGGTTGTTGAGAAAACCTTAGTTGATCTTTCTTTATTCCATCCTCTTGTGTCAAAATGAATAAGTAAATTTGAGAATTTCTCATCTCTATGCATTTATATATATATATATATATAATGAGTTTCATGAAATATGTGAAGTGATGAATTTGGGAGTTGTTGTGCAAGATGTTGATGTAGTCTTGAAATGACTAAATTGTTGAGAATTGCACAAGATAAGGAATTGTTACTACTTGTTGATAGATTTAATTGAACATGTGGTGGTTTTGTGAAATAACATTGAAGAGAGGGAAATGGGAAATGTAGTTGTTATGGTATTATTGTTGAGTTACTTGCAAATGGAGGAATGTTATGAGACATTGATAACTGTTGCATTACATATTTATTCAATTGGTTATTTTACACTTTGAATTGAGTTTGGAATGCTTACATTAAGAAAAGAATATTTTGAAATGAGAACTATTGAAATGTCTTGGGGTAAATATGTTGGTAAGTCCAGATAGGAGGTGTAGATGAAATCGACTAAGTTGGGCTGAGTGTCCGGGGTGAAAGACCGAAAACACTCACGGAGGAGGTACCACTTCCCTTCCAGTTAGCAACCGGTAAAGTGGGGTTTTGGGTAGTGCTAATTATGCCTACTTGCAGACACCAACCTAGGGATTACCTGAGTCGTATTTAGCGCCCCATTGAATTAAATTGTAATTTTTTGAATCGTTGAGATTTCAAGTTAATATTGAGCATGGTGGTTTTCTAAAGATGTAAATGTAATCCTCTTTTAAAAAGGCGTAACATGGCATGTGTATTTCATTATTGCAAATCTTGCATAAATATATAAACTTTGTTAAGAATTCTCTATTAGGTTTTATACTCATCCCTATGGGATTTTGGTGTAGGAAAGGACATGGTAAATCTGCCAATCTAAGGCGTGGATATATGTATATAGAGCACAAGGCTCTATTTTGTTGTGATTGTATTTTGTAAGCCTAGGGCTATAACTGTTTGAGCCCGAGAGACCACTTTTGTGTAATTGGGCTTAAACCTTGGAACTTGTAAGCCTTCAACGGTATTTATTTATTCTTGACAGAATGGTCCACATGCTATAGATTCATGTGCTAAAATTCCTTGAATGTATAATTGCATGTGGGATTATTTTGTATAAACACAGGGATCATGTAATGAAAGGTGTTGGGGATTATTCTGCTATTTCTTAAGAGTCATGATTGTTGTTATAATCTTTGTATTTTTTTTGGGGGGGGGGCCTTCCAATGATTATTAATTTTGATTGCTAATTAGGTAAGGTTAACAAGTGTCCTATGACACAAGTAAAAGATAAAAAATTTGAAGAGCACAAGGTACTTTATTTAAATTTAATTAATTTAGTTTAGTTGTAACTAAAGCTACCTCAATTGAACTTTTAATGCCATTTTAAAAAACAACAATGATTCATCCCCCCTTTTTCCCCCACCCCCTTTGACCCCCTCTCTCTCTCATTGGTTACTTTTTCTTTTTCTTTTTCTTTTTTTTCCTGCTCCTCCAATCACCCCCCGCCACGTGGCAAAGGGGGTGAGGGGGTGACCCCCAAAAGGGGGTCCCAAGCATTATTCTTTAAAAAATAACTAAACAACATGATGAATGATAATTAATTTTGATTTGATAATTAAGTCTGGTTAACAAGTGTCCCTATGACACAAGTAAAAGATAAAAGATTTGAAGGACACAAGGCACTTCTATTTAAATTCAATGCACTTTTATTAAAATTAACATTATTTAATATTGAAAAATATGTAAAAATGTTAAAAAGTGTATTAATTTTAATTAAAAATGTATTAAATTTAATGAAAAGTGTTTGTATTCTTCAATTTTCTTTTATCTTTTACTTGTGCGCTAACAACACTAATTAGCAAGACTCACATTATAATCTTAACATACAATGGATAATGTTTTATCGAGCACATTATTTTATCACATTTTACTAATCATGTGGTGTGCCATGCTTATATTGATTGAGTGGGTTCCACCACACATCCACATTATATAATAAAGGATCTTATGATTAATGTTTAAAATTACCTTCACTTGTATAGGAAAATGTAGAACACAAGTAGAAAATAAATATAGTGATTTTCAAAACTAAATATTTTTGTACATGGACAAAAATATCCTCGCTTTTGAAATAACGAATTGACTTATTTATAAAAAATATAACAAAATAAAATTATTGTACCCTCTTGAATAAACCAAAGACATCAATATTTCTATTATACATAAAAAAGTAAATTTATAAATCACATAAAATAATAGTGCTCATTTAAGTTGAAATAATTTCTTCAAATGAATTGATAAATTTCATTTACAATTAGATTTTCATCCACTAATGCAATAACATTATAACCAAAAAAAAAAACATTGATGCTATAATATTACAACAAAAAAATAAAATAAAAATACATTTCAATTTATTTCAAAACATAAAAAACCAAATAAATAAAAATACTTTATTTAGAATTAAATAATTACTATAATATATGTTGCAAATTAAAAAAAATATATATATATACATAATTATAACTAAATAAATTAATAGAAGGAAAATTAAAGGGTGAGAAATTGAGGGAAATTACAAAGAGAGTAATTTGGTCTCCATGTTGAAAAAAACTTCTTGAATCCTAATAACATTAAAAGTTTCTACTATCTTCTGTAAAAGTAAGAATAAATTTACTCATTTAATACATTTCTTAACAAAAGCCTTAGGGCTTGTTTGATTAATAAAGATTAATAGTGAGGGGATTAACAATCAATGAAATTAGTATAAAATTAGTTATTTCGTTGGATTGTTGAGATACATAATTTCCTTTGATTCAAGTTTATTTTGCAATAGATATTAAACAAATAAATAAGTAATAAAAAATTGTAATCCCAATTATATGTATGGTTTGTGTTACTAGTTGTAAGATAAAAAAAAGTTATCAATTTTGTTAGATAAAATTATCATTAGAATCTAATCTAAATAATAAATTTAAATCAAATAATAGAATGTAAGTCCTATAAATTAATAATCTCAATCTTATACTATAGTCCGCTTAATTGAACAAGCCTTTATAGTATTGACAAGGAGTGCCTAAACTATGCCTAAACGGTTTTCAATTTCATTTTATTTTCCTCTTGTTTTCCTTACCCATTCCAATATCCAAAAAAGTCTTTTACTAAGAATATTATATATGTGTTTAAATCATAAATTTAGGTAGATATTTAAAATGAAAAAAAAGAAAAGAAAATGAGTAAAATAAAATTATATTTTATTCTCATTTTATCTTTTTATTTCTAAATTCCTATTTAAATTTATGATTCAGACATAATCTATTATGTGATTTCACCTCGGGGTCAATATATTTGTATGGTATTATTTTGAGTTTGCATCACAATTCTTTCAAAATTAATTAGTTCAATTTACTTACTTTTTTTTCTTCGTATTATCATAATGTGTCATTTTGAATTTGTATGCCAAATAAATTTCATCCTTAATTAAAAATACAATGTGTATGAAAACATTAAAGAAAATTCCTCACAAATTAAATTTTATGAATAATTTCTATTAAATAAAAACATTTACTTCAATTCATTTTCATTTCTCTAATTTCAAAAAATTAAATCTTATTTTTATTTATTTCTTATATTTACTAAATTGACTCAAATATAATAAATAAAAATATATTATCTCAAGTAAAAAAAATATATCCTCAAAATTTTATTAAATATACATTTTTATTCAATCAGATATATAATTATATCTAATTGAATAAAAAAGTATGTATAATAAAATTTTGGTGTAATTACAAAAAAAATATATATATATATATCTCAAGGTTTAACCATTATAACAAATAAATCATGAGTTTTTAATTTTGTTAATTTAAATCTTAAACTTTTAGTTTGTTTTTAATTTAACTCATCTACCTATTTCCGTTATGTAAACTAATGAAAAAAATTATAATTTAGTCATTAAACTTAACAAAAAATGTTATTTTAGATATTTTATGTATACCTGCATTGAGTTTAAAAATTAAAATATCTTTTTCTAGTCGGTTTTACTTAACAAAAATAAGCTAATGGTATATATTGAAAACAAATCAAAAGATTAGAATTTAAATTGACAAAATTAAACTCCGAATTTATTTTGTTATAAGGATTAAACTTTGAATTTTTATTTTTTTTTTTTATTTTTTTTTTTTTTTTGTAATTACTCCTAAAATTTTAAGTGATTTTAGTATGTCATAACATTCCTTAGTAAAAATAAGGATAAATTCTACTTTGCCTATTTATATTTGGTCATTTTTTCACTTGATCCTTAAAGTTTTTTTCTCACTTTCGCCTTCCATAATCCAAGTTATTTTTTTTCCAATTTATTTCAAAAATTAATTTATGTCCAAAATTAGATAGAAAACAACACTTTAATTGTCACATAACATAAACATATATTATTATGTTGAAGTTTGAGATTGTCAAATTTGTGAGTTATATATATAATAAATTATTTGTATGTTATGTAGCGATTTGATTATTAATGTGTCATTTTCTATTTAATTTTGAACCTAAGTTAACTTTTGTGAGTAAATTAGAAAAAATTTAAAACATGAAGGGGCAAAAAAAAAATATTCAGCGGCCAAAGCTGAAAAATAACCAAACATATATATGTAAAGTGTAATTTATCCTAAGAAAACATTAGATTATTTAACTGATTTTCAATTAAACAGCTATTGGTATCAATTTCGTAATATACTAGTTTCACACTGATCTCGTCTACTTATTTATGGGTGTTTAACGTTGATCTCACTTGTTTATCTGGATCTTGTTTTATTAATAAGATTAATAGTGAAATGATTAATAATTTCATGAAGTAATATAGGATTAGTTTAATTAACTAGTGAGATAATAATTTATTATGTATTCGTTTTTTTTTTTTTTTTCCTTTCATACGTGAAATTATGATTCTCGACCCCTCTCAATATTAAAAATTCATTAATTTCCGACACGATATATATAATCTGGTTAATAAAATTTATAATTAAATATAAAATTGTGAGTTCATAAATTAATAATCTCAATTTTATGCCATTATTGTACTAATCAAAAATGGCCTTATTGTATTACCATTTTATGTCATAATTAAATTTGCATTGAAAAATTGATCTCACCTTAATTAATCATAATGATGTCGAATTAGCATATGGTGTCGTGTCGAAAAGTCTACACGTAATTTTGTGCGTAATTGACTGGTAAAGTGCGACTGAGAAATTTTGGAGTTTGCTTCTTCCTCTTATATTTTGAAATTTTGGATATTCTTGTTCTTGCTCTTCTCGCTTCTCAAGGGTATGACTAAGTCCCTGTTTTTGTGTTTGTTTTTGTTTTTAAGAAATGTTTTAACCATTTTCTGTTCAACTTTATTCATTGTACCATCAATTGTACATTTCTCTTTTTGTATAGTTTGCATAGTTCTTGTTTTCTCTTTTATACTCCTTAGTTTGATTAAGAGTTATTGAACATGCTAATTGGATCTTTTCTGGGTGATCATCAATTTTTAGAGTGTGTTTGAACTCTTTGTCTGTTTTTCATGCTTGATTATCAGAATTTTTTGAAATTGTAGAAATTTACAGGCAATTTCCAACAACAAAAAAATAATTGAAAAATGAAAAATTAAATAAAAATTTACCATTTTTAGACATGGGTATTTTGTAATAAGTGATGCTGCTGCTTGGATTTTGTACAAGGTACCTGAAAAGCTTGTGTCAAAGCCTTGCTCACATGGTGTTTGATTTTTGTTCTTTTTAAGATTTTTTGACAAGCTTTTATGTGATTTGAGCTGCTAGTAATTTGGAATTTATTTTCTGAATTTCATATGCTAGGCAATCAATATGTTTATTTACATGGTATTTTCTTAATTATGTCTGTCAGATTGAAGAAGATAGTCACTGAATTCCTTTATTAAGTGGGTTTTCAAGGATTTTGCTTGTAGTGTTGTAAATGGGAAAACACTTGTGGGCCGAAGATGCTGATGAGCAAATTGGGGACAATCAGCCGGGCTGCGTGCAGGGTGTCCTTCATGCTCTTGACTATCATCACTGGCATTACAATGTTAAGAAGCTGCTACCCCACAAGAAGCATAATGGACCAAGACATGTGAAAGGTAAGCGATATGAATTTGCACCGTGCTGTCTTCTTCTTGGTGATTATGGATGACATAAAGGGTTAGAAGTCCAGACTTTGTGCTTTATTTATTACTTTGGTCTTTGTAGAACCTTTGATTTTTCCCAACTCTTCAATTCTAGTTACTTTTATTAGACTCATGATTAAATACACAAATTTATGCTTTATGCTAAGAATCTGTCTGGATTTTTACTTCTTTTTTTTTTTTTTTTTTCCTTGCTCGTTATGTTTGGAGATTAATTTCCTCAATAGAGCTACTGTGGATAATTTCACATGCAGATTCTGATGTTAGCATTTCTTTTCCAAACTCATGTTCAACTGCTTTCATTTTTTTTTTCTTGGTTGAAAATGTTAAATTAGAAAAGAAACTAAAGTCTATGCGGAAATTTACTCCATTCAATAGTTTCAACTTCCAACTAGAAATGATGAATTCTGCCATGGGATGGTTGAAGGAGTGAGGAACTGTAACTGTGGAGAGTGGTCCATTATGCTTGATTTTGAGTGCTTCGAAGGAGAGAAGTAAGAGATGTTTTAAAGGGGTATAATACCCAACGGACGGGTTAAAATGTCCAATTTTTTGAGCATATTGTATAGTTGTTCAACTAAATAGATAAACTTTTCCTTTGACTCTTTTAACAGAATTTGTAGGTAGTTCAATCGGGCAAGTTTCATGTATATCTTTTGCTGTTGGATGATGCTCTTGCATACGTGGTAGTTCTTTTGTGGAGTCTTTTTGGCAATCTTTAGTGAATTTTTTCTGCAAGAAAGACAACAAGCAAAAGTCCAATGGTAATGCTGATCCTATTGGATGTTAAGCATTTGATTTGGACTTCTTCATGAGAGGTGCAATGAGGCTTTCCGTCCTCAAGCTCAACAAATGCACTTTTAATAATAATTTATGTGGGGTTAATTTGGACGTGGAGTAAATCTTAGGTGGAAAAGTGTGGGTGATGTAGGGCGGGAGGAGGGTACACTCTCCTACTAGTAGAGGGCCCAAGACTAATGTTTGGCAGAAGAAATAGCAAGTTTTGGGGCTGGAATTGATTAGCTTTTGGGGCTGAGAGAGTAGTAAGAATATAGAAAACATGAGGTTGTAGGGTCTGTTTGAGGATTGTTCTAAGCACTGTGAACATTACCCCGTGAACAGAAACCTTGCAGTTTTGTGATCTCTTGCAAGTTGGGTTGAATGGTCAAGGAACTATGATATTTTAGGGTTGAATAAGGGCAATATAGATATGGTTTTGTGAGTTTAGAGTCTAAATGTGGGGGGGGGGGGGGGGGGGGGGGGGGGGGGGGGGTGGGAGGGGGATGAAGAAGAAGAAGAGAAAACAACTCTAGGAATCACTCATGGTCTCCTAAAACAAGAAATTTCACCTAAATTATTAAAGGCATCACACCTAGGGTTAGAATTTATATCACACAACAAGAAAGCTTCAAAGCTTTGAAAATTCTCTAACAACTCAACTCTGCTAACTTCAGATGCTTCCTTAAATTTTCTTTTTCTTGCTCGTCTTGTAGATTACGTCAATGTGCTTGCTTCAACATTTAATCATCCAAGGGGTGTATGCACTTGATTTGATATTCTTTGTCTCTCTCTCTCTCTCTCTCTCTCTCTCTCTCTCTAGGCAATGGAAGACCGAAAACTAGATTGAATGTCCATGAGGCTGATGAAGCGCAAAAGCTTCTTGAAAGGGCTTCAGGCTTTCCTGCACAATCACGGTTGCAGCGAACTTTTTCAATTCATCATTTAGAATCTTTAGATTATGTTCCTCATGAAGAAAGCACGGGCCAGGGTCATCCAGTTATTTTTCTTTGCAGCAATGCCGACAGTGACACTAGTGCCACTGCCGCCAGATTGCAGGATCAAGGCCACACGAAGGGCACTAAGAACCGAATTGCCTGCAATGAAAAGTGTAATGTGGATGGTACAAGTGATGTTTCAAACTACGTGGAGCATAAACAGCTTATTGAGAACCATACACTTTGCCCCGAGAAGTTTGAAGAAGCAAGGGCAACTTCAGCAGATAAACCACATGTGGAAGCTAACAAGGACTTATTCAAAAAAAATTGCAAAATACAGATGGTAATGCAAATGGCTTCCATTGTCTTCAGGCTTCTAATATGCAAGCAAGATTAGCCAAATCAGGGTCATTTCCTGTAGCTGATACTGATTTGTCACACAATAGAAACTATAGGCCTAGTAAACTCAAAAACAAACAGAATGAAGCTTGGTCCTTCCCTAAGGGAGAGTTGTTTTCTAGTACTCAGGCACCGAAGTTAGTTGCATCCAAGTTTCCAAAGGATATCTATACAAAATTAGGGCCTTTCTTGGCTGATGATAGTGGAGGCAAAGTGCGAAATCAAGATGCATTTTTTTCTTCTATGGATTCAACACAGGGATTGGATAAGCAAGGGAGTGATAAAGTTATCAAAGGTCCTTTGTATGAGGACAATTCTGTTTATGATCTCAATAAGGGTACACCAACCCACATCAAAAGAGCATCGTCTTTGAATGAATCACTACAAAGATATGCTCAATTGTTTGAGAATGGTTTCGGCAGGGAGGCCAAGTTGCATCTCTCTGAAAGCTTGAAGTTGACGAATGAATATGATATTCCATCAGGTGGGCGTGAACCGATATCCTTCAAAAGCGCTTGCTCTCTACCTCATCTTGATTCTTATCGTTCCCTTCAGAATGGGCTGTATTGTGATGCTCGTTTTTCAGGGATACCAATTAGAAAAGTTGCGGATATCAATAAAAATTTCAAAAGTGAGAGTCATAATGAACCAAAGCCAGTAGGTCTTATAAGTATAGAGAATTGCATACCACTTGCTAATGAAGAGACTGAATGTTCATATAACTTGGTAGAACAAAGCGATAGTAGTCCAAAAAATGAAGATTTAGCCAGCTTAACAGTAAGAATAAATGATCAGAGTACTGCTGAGATGTTTAGGCTTCGTGAGGAAAGGGATGAGCAAACAGTTGGGGAAAGTGAATTGGAGAAACAACAGGAGATTACTTTGGCAGAGACTGCCAGTAGTAGGCTTCCACAACCAAGTCCAGTTTCTATCTTCCAAACCTGTTTCCAAGAAGATGGGACCAGCCTTGCTGATTTTCCAACCTCAAAAGGTAAACCAATCATAGCCAAACTTCTATCCAATGCACTTCATAAATATTTTGATACCATGCTAAGAAACTTTCTTGATGAGTATTTAGTTATAAAATAAACTAAAAATTCATTAAACCAAAGTTTACCCCTATTCCCAATCTGTTCCTTGATGAGGTTTGGCATCGTAATGATGTCATTTCTAGTGAAATTTTATACTATTCAGAAAAAAATTCAAAATTTTCTTTGAAAATGTGTTCCTTAACGGTACAAACTGGCAGTTGATTGTTTCTGTTTTGTTGTATTAGGCAATTACGGAAATGAGAAAGAATCTTCAGTTGATTCCCCTTCATGTTCTTGCAACATAGCAAACTCCGAGACTTTTAAAATTGCGAACAAGAGTGTCAAGAATTACAATCATACTAAGTCATTTACAAATAATATTGCGGACTTCAATTATGTGAGAGAGGTTCTTGAGCGGTCAGGCTTGGATGGAAATGGATTCCTCGGACCATGGCACTCAATGGACCAGCTGTTGAACCCTTTGGTGTTTGAAGAAGTGACAGCTTCTTGTCCTCACGAACCCCAATGTTGTCATCACCGGCTTCTGTTTGATTTAATTAATGAGGTTTTACTTGAGATATATGACAGTTCGTTCACCTATTACCCAAGGGCATTGTCCTTCAATTGTCATGTACGTCCAATGCCTGGTGGGTACCGTGTTTTGGAGGAGGTCTGGGCGAGAATTAGCAGAACCCTGAGCTTGAGGCCAGAGGTGGATCAATCAGTGGACCGTGGTGTTGCTCATGATTTGGGGAAGGATGTTGGTTGGATGAACCTCCAGTTAGAAACTGAGTGCGTGGCACTTGAACTGGAAGATTTGATTTTTGACCAACTCTTGGAAGAAGTCATTTGTTCTTGAGGTTTTTGGGGCCAGAACAAGTTGCATTTTCAGGATGCTCTTGTTCTTATTCATGTCTAGCCTTGTATATGAAATTTTGCTTTTGGTTCATTTTATGTAAAGTTGTGTTATTCTACATGAAACTTATGGTCCAGTTGATTGCCAAAACTTTATAGTGAAATGAAGAAATTTTATTATTATTATTATTACTTTTGATAAAAAGGGGAGCAATCCTCTTTCAGCATGACCAAAGGAGTCTTTATCTGCTGAGGAACCAGACAGAAGTGGCCTAGACGGCCTGACAGAGAAAGTGGGGTATTGAGCGTGAGATTCACAAGCGCTCTATCAAAACAAGCTTGAGCTATAATTTGATCCCAACCTCACCAGCGTCTTTGTGAGCGGAAGCTGGGAGTAGAGGTGGATGTGAATTGTGTCGCTTTTATGGAGCCTCGAACCCAAACCCAATGGCACTTGCTCACCAAATCCAGTGGAAGTGTACTCCAACCCTGCTAAAACTCGAATATCTACTATTATGATTTAACCATGTCATCTCAGTAGGATTAGGCTAATTTTAATTCGGCTAATCAGCAAAACTTAGAACTTACACATTGTCTTGTATGATTTAACCATATCATTTCTCATGGCTTCTACTACCCTTTTTATTCTACTCAAGAGCTTAGTCGAAAATGACAAAATATGCATATCAAGTAACAATCATTGAAACAGAAGTCTTCAATTTGTTCAAAATCTATAAATTTATCTTAAAACTTGAATAATTGTCTTTTTTTTTTCCTTATCTCTCAATTATTATAAATATATTTTTTATTTCCTCACTTACTTGTTTTATTTAGGTTAATTATAAAATGAGTCTAGGGGTGCAAACAGTTCGGTTCAGTCGATGTTGAGAGGTTTGTGGGGCTCACAGTCATGTTTCAATGATTTGAACTGTTTAGTTTGTAGAACCTTCCATATATATCATCGATAAAAAAAAATTAGACTGTTTCGATAATTGTAATATTTTCAGTTTATTATGTTTGTCTCCAAAAAAAATATGATCTATTTTAAAAAATATACTAATCGTCTATTTTGTCAAAGACAAATACAATAAAATAAAAATGTTACAATTATCAAATTGATTTAATTTTCTATAGATGATATAAATTGAGGACCTTACAAAATAAACAATTTGAATCATTGAAACAAAATTCGTGATGAGTTTTATGAACCATTCAAATTTTCTCAAGTTCAAATTTAAACTCGAGGAAAGTCCAACCCTTATAATTTTTCTATTTGTGGAACAATACAATTGTGGACTTTTTTTAATTGAATAAAAAGTCAAAAGCTATATTATTATTATTATTATATAAACTTTATAAAGCAAAGGCTTGGTATTTTGAAGTCTTTTAATTTTTTTTATTTTTCTATTTTAAAAAGAAAATTATATAGCGAGGATCACAAGACTCAATACCCAAATCTTATATTTGATCAAAAGGGTACTTCCCACTTAAGTAATAAATATTTTATTTTATTTTTATTTATTTAAATTACACATTCATCGCGCGTGCCAATTACTAGTACCATATTAAGCCAACCCTTCAAAAATAGAGTTTACTTGAATTGCATTAAGGCCCGATCCTGGAATAAAAATTCAGTATAACAGTGATACTAATGACGTGGTATCACCAACACACAATAAATCCTATATGGGAGGGTAACCCCTTACTTTGGAGGTGCCACATATAGTAGAAGATATACATAGAAGTAAACGATGGGATATTATTGGACAGTGAGGTATCACTGATGCATTAAAAAAAATTTCATAGGAAAATTCAAGAAATGCGTGTTTTGTGTTTGGATATCTCATTCACATTTTATTTACGTTTTCTCTTTATTTTCTAAATTTCTATTTAAATCACTGTGTCTACAATAGATATAATTATAATTATAAATATACTTTTTAAAATTTACTTAAAATATAAATTATTCTAGTGATTTTAAAAACTACATCTTGTCCCTTCAAATATATAATAGCATAACAAATTACTCATTTTATTAATAAATAACTAGCATATCACCCGTACTATACATAGAATTAAACAATAATTGATAAATTTATTTTTAAATTAATTTAATATATATATATATTTTTTTTAAATAATATTAAGTAAGTTTTAATTTTTTTAAAATAAAAATAGTGCTTGAAATTAACTTTTTAAGTGGCTTTTTAGATTTTTTAAGTGATAAAAAAAAATTAATGTATTTAGGAATGAGTTTGTAAACCCCACACCATGTCAGACATTTGGTCATTCATTTAGTAGAAAATTTGGAGCCTATAGCATTTTCGTACTTAAATTTTCCGTTTTATCTTTCCAAAGGTGTAAACACCTATGCATTCACTTATAAAAGAGATACTTACGTGTAGGTCCTCATAAGTAGACTTATTATCTAATAGGTCCTATAGAAAAAATTTGTCATAAAAAAAGTCACTAATTGTAAATTTTAGCGACAATTTATAAAAATCATGACAAAAAAAAGTTACTAATTGTAAATTTTTAGCGACGTATGTAAAAAATTGTCACAAAAAAATTATTTTTAACGACAATTTTACCAAAACTTATTCTCAATAAGACTTGATGGGAATTAAGTCTAGCTATTAGGACCTATTGGTAATTTACATTGTTTAGTCTTTTAAAATTGGTACAAAGATTTTCAAACTTTTTTTTTGGGTACATGCCAAACATATTTTGGAACTCTTTAGCTTATTGACTTTTAATTGAAAAGATAACATCTCAAACATGACATGAGTGTTATAATCTTTATTTTATTTTATTTTTTTGTTACTATTAATGTTTTGTCTAAGTATTATATAACAAATTAATATATAATAATTCAATTGGTAAAATTAAAATAAATGAATTTTCTAAAATTAACAAAATTATATTTTCGGTCAAGGATAATTACATTGTCAATGAAATTCGTACTTATAATTTATTGTACCACAATTTGTCAAGTGATATAACAATCTTATCTTTTTTTATATGTTCCTCTGTCCCAACCATCTTCTATCTCTCTTTATTTTTAAGGCAATGTGACCCAAAAAAAAAAAAAATTGAAATGAAGTATTTAGATTTTTATATTTATTTCAATAAGTACATTAGGAAAAATATTCTTATATTAGTAAAATTTAGTTTGTCAATTGATAGAATATGATAAATTTAATTTGACTGTCAAATGTAAGAGTATTTTTAATTTTTTTTTTTTTAAATTTTGTGAGATGATCGAGATACCTAAGCCATGTTAAATTTATGTTAATCAACACAAATTGAAGAGTTACTTGACCAATTTGTTTATATAAATATTTTTTAAATTAATAAACATACATCATTAGTAATTTTTTTCCTCATAATAAAATATACATATTTATGCATCTTTAATAGCTTTGAAAAAATAGATTAAATGAAATATTTCTTTTTTACAGTGTTGTAATTATGGCCGTAATTTCACTTTAATTTAGATAATTGTAGATATTTTTATAATATTTTTAACAAAATTAAACAAAAATTAATTTAAACAAAATACCCCTTCAATTCAAACAAAATTAAACAGGTATTTGTTTATGTAAATATTTTTTGAATTGATGTGTTTAAACAAAATCAACTGCTGATAAAAATATTAAAGTGAAGTTTTAAAAATATTAAAGAAAAAATTATTAGGTACTTTTGAAGTAATGCTCTACATCAATTGTCAATTAACATATATCATGATGTCACAAAATATTAAAAGTAAAAAATAAAAAAAGAATAGTGATATACAAATATAAAATCAATAAAAAAAATAATTAATAATGATTTGATTGGATTTTGATATATCATTTTATAATAAAAGAGTCTATTGAAATATTTTTTATTATATAAATGACACTATCACATCATTTTAATGTAAAATTTTACATATTAATTCTAGTGAAATAATATTTAAATAAAAAAAAATACATAAGAAGGGATGTGAATTGACGATTGCTGTTGAGCAATACTTCGCGAGCAACCAAAATAATTATTATAGTTTGAATGAAATCATAGTGGGCAAAACATTACATGTGATTATCCTCATGATTCTTATCAGTAGAGAGTTGAGAGTAGAGAGACAATGATATAAAAAATATAAAATGTAAAAGCAAAAAATGGTCAGAAATAAAAAAAAAAATGTGCTTAAAAGATGAAAGATCTTATTTAAAGAATGTAAGAGGTCAAATATTAACTAATTTTTAATTGTCTCATAAAGATAGAAAAATGATAATGAGTTGCATAATTATATGAATGTAATATTTATAGGATGAAGAGGACATGAATGACTTGAAGAAGGTGTAATGTATGGCTACTAAGGTTTTGGGCTAGGAGAAAGAATTAGTTAGAGAAATAGTGTATAAGAATAATCTTCTTCATCTTTTCTTTTTTAAATTATAAATAACGATTTTTTAAAAAAATTATTTTTTGAACTTAAAAATTCACAAATTTAGTATGAGAAATAGCCAAAACAGTTTATTTAATTTATTTATAGGGAAACAACCAAATCAGATTTCCATATTAATTATAGCGAAACAAAATCGATCAAACAAAATAATTTAAACATATTTAAATTGATTTTTGTTTAATTTATTTAAGGAATGAAGGATTTTATGTAAATGTTTTAGAAAATGAACAAATAAATAGGAAGGTCAACAAACCGAATTTCTATATTTGATTTTAGGAAATGATCATCTTTTAAGCAATGAACTTAAGAGATGAGTTTGAAGATTTTTTATTTTTTAATTCAAAAATTATGTGAGACATATGAATAGTTTATTATATTTTAAATTAAAAAATAAAAAATTGAGGTTAGGCATTTGGAGATCTTATAGGCTTTCTCACTAAAAATCCTTTTTTTACTTATATAATATATAGATTAATCAATTAATAATTGTTAATGATGTCATGGCTTTGTTTGGGAAGATGGTTGGGATTAAATTAGCTCAGACAAAATATGTTAAAAAGTCAATAAGATAAAATATTATATCCAAAGAAAAAAGATTGGAAGGTCTAAATTAAGAGCTCTAATGACTCTAATTGGTGTGTGAGTCCTATATGATGTGATATTTTGACCTTGATTTTTTTTTTTTTTTCACATCATTAGTGCTCTTTTAGAGCTCCCAAATTAGAGGGATGTATTATTTCTGTATATTCAAATCATAATCATTTCATTTTTTTCTCAGAAAATTACAAAAAAAAATCAAAGTTTATCTCAAACGGAACTATTTTAGCCAGACTAAAATAATCAAAAAGTCAAAAAACTAGACTAAAAAAATTCTTCCCAAACGAAAGCTATATTTTAATTAACAATTCTCATAACTTTATTACTAGCATATCACCCGTGCTATGTACGAGATTGGATTTAAAAAAATTATTTATGATTATGTCAAACATATTTTTAAATTGTTAGTATAAATATACGTAATTTTGAAAGAAAATGTTGATATTTCATAATTAGAGTAATAAAAATAAAAATTTATTACATTTGTTTGAAATTCACTGATAAATAAAATATATTATAACTAAAATTTAAATTATTGTGGGTCTTCTATTAGTATTCCTGCATTGTCAACATGATAGTGAATATTATAATTGATGAACAACACATATATTATGTATTTATAAAATGTTATAAAATAAAAATGTTATACTTACATATTATATATATATATATATATATTACCTTTTAAAAGGTATAAACATTCTTCAGACTAATCTATATTTAAAATAAAAGCCATGCACAGTGCACAATCTAGTTGACGTAACATTGTTGGTACATGTATAATAAATGTATAGACACAATCTTGACATGACGCAATATAATCTTTAATCATTCTAACTCCATCATCCTATAAAATTTTGGAATTATAACATTGTGTTTGAAAATGTAGGAATAAGTTGTTTGTAATAAATTTTATAATTTCTTAC
The DNA here is from genome assembly GCA_036172215.1 of Camellia granthamiana. Lineage (NCBI taxonomy): Eukaryota > Viridiplantae > Streptophyta > Magnoliopsida > Ericales > Theaceae > Camellia > Camellia granthamiana. The sequence goes on from CM069905.1 coordinate 41,209,587, forward strand.
CTTTGATCTCATATTCTTCAAATATGATAGTTGACATCGCAAGATAAATTCTGCCGATTATCTTAAACAGTAAGATTTATTGAACCAGCATTGTCTTTGACCACAATGTTTACATTGCATCTAAAAAATAACTTGTTAAAAGAAAATATTATACCTAATAAAAAATTAAAACACTTGTTAAGTTTGAATTATTATTATACATAGCAATTATTTACCTAAAGGAAATTATGTAGTTATAATATCAATATTATCATGTATACAGTGACGACAAACAATGTGACCATAATGATATTCAATTTTTTTATAGCAACTTTTGCACAAATCAATCCAAACGTTGTCAACATCAATTTATTCAACATACCCAAGTGTTCAAAAATATGAAACCTACAAAATATTTGGAAAAATATAAATTAATCTCTCTCTATAAATGAATATATATGCATATCGTTAACTTTCAATATTTGGGATGATAACAATTCTTACCTTTGGTATAGATGGAAAATCAAGTATTCAAATTCTTTTGGCATTTGGTATTACCAATCACAAATTAAGTTAATTGATAATTAAAAACACAATATATATATATATATAGTTTTTCAAAAAATATAGTGAGTTAAAAAAACCAATTACAATTTTTTTTAAAAATAAAATACAATCTAATCATCATCAATAATAAGTACTTTTATGTGAACTTAATGAATACAATCCATTTTTTTTTTTTTTCAAAAACACAAAGATTGTCGTAACCCAAACAAATTTGCTTTCTCATCATGTGATTGAAAGTTAAAAATAAAATCACCGTGTGATCAAAACGGAGTATAGAAAAACACAATCACATTTTTGCTCATAATAATAACAAAAAAAAAGGTAATGAAATCAATTGGTAGTTAAAAAACACAATTACTCCCCCCCTTCCAAAAAAAAAAACACGGTGAGTAAAATACCCAATCACAAATTAAGTCAATTAATAGTTAAAAAATACAATCATTCTCAATCACAAATTAAGTCAACGGATATTTAAAAAACACAATCATTTCTTTTTTTTAAAAGCACAGTGAGTTAAAAAACCCAATTATAAATTTTTTTTACTAGACAAAATACAATCTAATCATCATCAATAGTAGGCATTTTATGTGAACCTAATGAATATAATATATATATTTTTTCAAAAAACACAGAGATTGTCATAACCTAAACAAAAAAATTTCTCATCATGTGATCAAAATGAAGTATAAAAAACACAGTCAGTTGATAGTTAAAAAACAACAATCACAAATACAGTGAGTTAAAAAACAAATTAGAAATTTTTTTAATTGATATTTAAAAAACACAATAATTTTTTATTTCAAAAAACACATTAAGTTAAAAAACTCAATCAGTTAAAAATACAATCACCGTATCATCAAAACGGAGTTTAAAATCCAATCACAAATTAATTACAATTTTTTAATTGATATTTAAAAAACTCAATCACAAATTAAGTTAATTGATAGTTAAAAATACAATAATTCCCGATCACAAATTAAGTCAACTAATATTTAAAAAGTCCAATCATTTATATAACAAAAAAAAAAAAACGAGTTAAAAAAACCCAATCAATTTAAAAATACAATCACTGTATCAATAAAGCAAAGTGTAGAAAACCATGATCACTTTTTTGCTCAAAATAAAAAAAAATCAATGAAAAAAAGGAGGGTAAAACCCAATCACAAATTAATTACACATTTTTTTAATTGATATTTAAAAAATACAATCATTTTTTTTTCAAAAAACACAATGAGTTAAAAAATCCAATCAATTAAAAAATACGATCACCGTATCATCAAATGAAGTGTAAAACTCAATCACATATTAATTACAAATTTTTTTAATTGATATTTAAAAAACACAATCATTTTTTTTTCCCAAAAAATACAGTGAGTTAAAAATCTCAATTAGTTTAAAAATAGAATCATTGTATCATCTAAATAGAGTGTAAAAAAGCAAAATATGATTACAAATTTTTTTAATTGATATTTAAGAAACACAATCACTTAAAAAAACAAAATACAGCGAGTTAAAAAATCTAATCGGTTTGAAAAATACAATCACCGTATCATCAAAACGGAGTGTAAAAAATCACAATCACGTTTTACTCATAATAAAATAAATAAATAAATGAAAAAAAAACATTGAAAAATAAATAAAAAGATTACTTACAGACTTTGAAGACTGTATTGGAATGAAGATTGTGACTATGAAGGTATCAGCCTTTTTCCCAAGATTCTATCCAACTTTTTTTAATTGATATTTAAAAAATACAATCAAATTTTTTTTTTCAAAAAACATAGTGAGTTAACAAAACCCAATCAGTTTAAAAATATAATCATCGTATCATTAAAACGGAATGTAAAAAATCACAATATTAATTACAAATTTTTTTAATTGATATTTAAAAAACACAATCATTTTTTTTTTTCCAAAAAACACATTGAGTTAAAAAACCTAATAAGTTAAAAATACAATCATTGTATCATAATGGAGTGTAAAAAATGACAATAATGTTTTTGCTCATAATAAAAAAATAATGAAAAAAAAAACCATTGAAAAATAAATGAAAAAATTACTTACAAACTTTGAAGATTGTGACTGTGAAGGTGTTAGCAATTTTTTCAGAATTTTGTCTCTCTCTCTCTTCCAAACTTTATTTTTATATTAGTTTGTCCTTCCAGTATAAAAAAATAAGTGAAAGAATTTTGTTTATAGCGTAATATGATGTGATGTGGTATGACAAAAGTCGAAAAGGCTGCAACAGTAAGTATGAGAGAAGTTAAGAAGGCATGCAACAGTAGGGTTTAGGGTTTAGGGTTTTTAAATTTTGAAAAGGCTGAAATTAAATGGTCAGTGGGAGTTTTTTTTTTTTTTTTAAATCAGAAAATTAGGAAATTGAGATTGGGAGAGGCTATGACAGTAGGGTTTAGGGTTTTTAAATTTTGAAAAGGCTGAAATTGCTGGAGTTTTTTTTTTTAAATAAAAAAATTAGGAAATTAAGATTGGGATATTGAAACTTCCACAAGGCTTATGAGTTGGAAACCTTTTTCCCTTATATAATATATAGATAAATAGATATTAATTACAAATTTATTTAATTGATATTTAAAAAACACTCATTTTTAAAATTAAAAAAAACGCAGTGAGTTAAAAAATTCAATCAGTTTAAAAATACAGTCACCGTATCATCAAAATAGAGTGTAAAAAAATCACAATCACATTTTTACTCATAATAAAAAAAAATAAAAAAAGGAACCATTGAAAAATAAATAAATAAAATTACTTACAGACTTTGAAGATTATGTTGAAATGAAGGTTGTGATTATGAATGTGTCAAACTTTTTCTCAAATTCTGTCCAACTCTCTCTCTCTCTCTCTCTCAAACTTACTCTTTATCTTGGTTTTGTCCTTGCCATGATTTGTCCTTCCAGTATAAAAAATAAGTGAAAATTTTGTCTTTTAACATAATATGACGTGTTGCAGTATAATAGAAGTCGAAAAGGTTGTGACAGTATGCATGGAAGAAGTCAAGAAGGTTGTGGCAATAGGGTTTAGGATTTTCACAATTTCAAAAAGATTAAAATTGAATGGTGCGTGGTAGGTTTTTTTTTTTAAATCAAAAAATTAAAAAATTAAGATGAAACTCCTACAAGATTTGTGGATTAAAAATTCTCTTTTCTTTATATAATGGACAAAATTACACTATTAGTTCCTATAGTTTGGGGTTCGTGTTACTTTAATCCTTGACTTTTCAATTGTAACACATTTGACCCTGAATTTTGAATCTTGTTCCAAATAAGACAATTGAACATACCATTACTTAATTTCAAGGGCAAAATCGTCAATTTAATAAAATATAAACTAATTTGACAAAAATAAATGTCAAAAAAATATTTTAAAAATTATTTCTACCCACCAAAAATAAAATTATGTAAAATTAATAAAAATTACATGATTAATTTTTAAAAATTAATTTTACAATGGTCATCATTTAAATACATAATAAAAATTTATTTGATAAAAAAAATAAATAAATGTCTAAAAGATTTATCAATTTTATATAATTTTATCTTTAGTAGCTAGAAATAATTTTTAAAAATTTAAAAATAATTTTTTGACATTAATTTTTGTCAAATTAATTTATATTTTATGAAATTGACTATTTTGCCTTTGAAAAATCTAATAATATTTACAATTATTCTTATTTGGAACAAGATTCAAAATTCAGGGTCAAATGTGTCACAATTGAAAAGTCAAGACCAAAATGAAACAAGTCCCAAACTATAGGGACCATTAGTATAATTCACCCTTATAATAGATAGATAGATAACATAAAAAAGTAGTTCACAATTTTTTCCCTATTAATCCTATTAAATAAAAAATTATAACAAAAAAATATTATAATTTCAAAACAATCCATATTTTGAACCAACTCTAAATATAAAAATTTCCTGCTAAACTGAAAAAAGCCCTAAAATTATATCAATTGAATTCATCAGCCTTGAGAGAGAACAAAGAAACTCCTCTCTCAATCGCAACTCTCCGTCTCCGACTCCGACTCCAGCACCAGCTCCAGCTCCGGGGACAACGAGAAGAGTCCAGAACCCGGCACTGAGTGAGTCCTCTCTCTCTCTCTCTCTCTCTCTCTCTCTCTCTCTCTCTATATATATATATATCAGATTTTAATGGAAGAAGTTGTTGCCCCAATTTTTGTTCACTGCACTAATTTTCTTTGGCATAATAATGTGAGCCCCAATCTCTAATTTGTGTGCCGTAATTTTTGGGCCTACATTTTCAATTTAGTTCATGTCAATGCACTATAAGATTTACTATTCTTTGTCTTGAATTCACAGTTCACACAGTTTTTAGAAAATGATTAATAAAGTGCAAACAAATAATTTAAATTGTTGTTTGTGTTAAAGAAAAATAAAAGAGAGAAGATGGTAGAAGAACATATGGAGAGAAACAGTTGCTTTTGGCAGAGTTTTAGAATTATGATTTGAGAATATAGTAGTATTTTGAATTTGAGAATAGAGTTGTATTTTGAGTTTGTGAATTATGACTTGAGTATGAAAAATTTGTTTGGTTATAAGTTTTGAAAAGAGTTTAAATTGAATGATGTGACATATGATATTTGATTAAAAAATTTACAACTCATAACCCAACACACAATTCAAAATTCTATTCAAAAAGCTTATAAAAAGAAATTTCAAAAATTTCAAAAATATTTTTTATTTAAAATATAAAAATAACAAGTGCAAAAAAAAACAAAAAAACCACGAACACTCTTCCGGTCGACTGGCCGGACGTTCGGGGGACGACCGGGTAGACGTGTTTTGAAAAGTGGGTGTAAAATCAAAGTTTGGAAATTCTAACCAAACATCACACTGAAACCAAGGGATAGAATTGCATTTGGAAGTCTCCACCAAACAGAGCCTAAAATTTTTTGTTTTTATTTTTGTTTTTGTTTTTGTTTGGTTGAATTAGGAAGAAGTCTCTAATTTATGTGCGGTAATGGAAATCTATAATTTTTGTTGTGCTCTAATTTCTGAAAAGATATTATTTGCAGATATTAGTGATTTTGGATTTGTGTGAATTTTTGATTATATAGTCATGCCTGCTAGGAAGTATATTTTCGGACGTGGAAAAAGAAGAAAAGAAGCAAAAAAGTAGAAAAAATTATGCAATCTCTATCCCGAGCACTTGATAACTTTTTTGGTAGCAAGAAACAAACAGATGATTTATAATTTTAATTAGGGTGAATTACACTAATAGTCCTTATAGTTTGGGGTTTGTGTCACTTTGGTCCCTGACTTTTCAATTGTGACACATTTGACCCTGAATTTTGAATCTTGTTCCAAATAAGGACAATTTCAAATATTATTAGATTTTTCAAGGGTAAAATCGTCAATTTGATAAAATATAAACTAATTTGACAAAAATAAATGTCAAACAAATATTTTTTGAATTTTTAAAAATTATTTCTACCCACTAAAAATAAAATTATGTAAAATTGATAAATCTTTTAGACATTTTTTTTTTTACCAAATTAATTTTTATTATGTGTTTGGATGATGATCATGTAAAATTAATTTTTAAAAAATTAATCATGTAATTTTTATTAATTTTTATCAATTTTACATAATTTTATCATTGGTGGATAAAAATAATTTTTTAAAAATTAAAAATACTTGTTTGACATTTATTTTTGTCAAATTAGTTTATATTTTATTAAATTGACGATTTTGCCCTTGAAATTAAACAATGGCATATTCAATTGTCCTTATTTGGAACAAGATTCAAAATTCAGGGTCAAATGTGTCACAATTGAAAAGTCAGGGACCAAAGTGACATGAGTCCCAAACTATGGGGGACTGTTAGTGTAATTTGCCCTTTTAATTATAAGCAAAAATAAAATTTAGTTTATAATTTTAATGATTATATTTGCAAGTAAATTTTTTCTAGCTACTAGTACTAACAAATAAAAAAAAAATTTGTTGTTAGTTATCGTTTAATCCAAAAAAATTTCTTCTAAAAATAAAATAAAATAATTTGCTAGAGGGCCCCATTTTTGTTGTTTGCCTAGGACTCCTAAATCTCAGGGCCGGCCCTTATTGCATCACCATAACATGTGTAACATTTCAGATACTACATTCTTATTTGGTAAATAAACTAAGGTTTTGGTGCTATTGTGCTTGGTCCCCTTTGTTAGTTCACATCCTTTACTTGAAAGGGGAGAGAATACAGGGTTGGCTCCTCTTGGATGGAATTGGGTTAGTTGTTTATAGTTACTGCCATATGAATGTCTACCCAAACCCATGATAATGTCATGTGATGTATCTCATTTGATAGATCAGATTGATATGGAATTTTTTTGATGGAATAGTTTAAAGCATAAACATTCATCAGTTTCATTAGAATTGGTTGGATGCTTGAGAAACTTTATGGGAATAGTTTGGTAAAAGTAAATTCATTCCTTGTGATTTTCAATGTTTGTTAGCAGTATATGTGAGAGAGGCTGTGTGTGGCACCAAGTAATGCTGGGAGGTGTGGTAACCAATTAGGGAATGTAGAGGCAATTTGTGCCAAACTGCTCTTTTAAGTCATCCCATCTTAGGACTGCCACCTATCCACATATCATTCACATGACCGTAAATTCTTTGTTGCAGGGCCAAAAAATCAATACTCATCTACTGAAATGACTTGTTATCTTAAGACTTGGGTATTATTTTTGTGCGACTTTTACTACTTTACAAGGGTGGACAACTAATATCTCCCTTTTATCAATTTATTGTGTTTAATTTACATTTGAATTCACCTTGAGATGGTTTATGCAAGTTTATTGCTCTCTCTCTCTCTCTGATTTTAAATTATTTGTGCTTACCCGAAAAATATATATTCTAAATTATTGATTTGATTTTTAATTTTTTTAAATTGATATTATTTGTTCTCTCTCTCTCTCTCTCTCTCTCTCTCTGGTTTTAAATTATTTTTGCTTACCCAAAAAATATATATATTTTTAATTATTGACTTGATTTTTAATTTTTTAAAATTAATATTATTTGTGATTGAACTTTCTTCCCTGATTCAAACTTATGGTGCTGCTGTGAAGAGTTGTAATGACACAAATCATGTTAAAGTAAATAGATTTATGAAGAAAAAGAGATGCGTATGGGGTGAATATTGGTTGTGCCTTGGTGGAGTAACCGGTATTTTTAATTTGTTTCAATCTCAACTTTCTTTTACCATTCTGTAATGAAAAAGATGACGGAAAAGTGGCATGTGAGCTGTACTTGCCAATTTTGTAACCAAATTGTTCATTCAAGAGCTGGTATATATGTGGGGGATATGTAATATCTTTCTCTTTGGTTATAAAATTGGCATGTGCATATATTTTCTCTCATATGTTTCTTCATAGGGGATGAGAAAATGTATACATATCTCTCACATAAATGTAAATAAATTAACTCTTGAATGGGCATTTTGGATATAAAATCAGTATGTGCAGCTCACATGCCATTTTCTGTCTTCTTTCATAACAGAATGTTAACAGAAGGTTTGAAACAAATTAGAAGATCAAGAAGGTAAAATGTAGCTTTTTGTAGTTGAGGAGAGTATAGTGACAATCACCCATAGTTGAAAGGGTTAAAGAGTTTTTGGCCCTATTCAATATATTGGAACAAGTAATACTGGAAACAACATTTGCAACATTAATTGCACACACCATTCCTCCGAATACATTTCCCCTCCCAACACCAACATTTGGGTAAATCTATTTAATCATTTTTGGCCTTTTTCAGTCAAATTTTGTTTGTGGGGGCAAACATCATATGGAGAAGTGACAGAATTGAGAGTCCACCTCACGAGATATACAGGACCCTCTCTGCAAGAGGTTTCAAGAACATATAAGGAATATAAAAACTGAACAGGGATGTGGTTATGCAGTGCAAAACGCTTTCGATCTTTAGACACTTCGAGAAAATTCACCACATCACCATGGCTTCTTCCATCCTGTTCCTTTTCAGACACTCCTTACAAGAAATCAAAGCTTGCCCCTTTACAGGTCCTCTCTCTCTCTCAAGAAAATCTTCTTGCTTTGGTTGTAGTATTGTCTTTAGGTAATTTTTCCTTTTGGATTTTTTGTTTGTTTGTTGCAGGAGAGGAAAATGGTAGACCGGTTTAGGTTATGGGCCAAAGGAGGTGATGGTGGCAATGGTTGTTCCAGTTTTCGCCGTAGCCGACATGACCGCCATGGTAGACCTGATGGTTGGTTACCCCTTCACCTTCCCTCTTTTCTCCCTTTGTTTATTTATTTATTTATACCTGAACAATAGAAGCAACCCTAACTCTCTTAATATAAAGCCCTAAATTTTGAAGCCCAAACCTTTTTCAATTGAATTTTCTCAAGGCTCGCTACTTTTTCAAGAGGAAAGTTATAAAAAATTCTCATGGCTCGCTAGATAATTATGTTTTCTCTAATTGAGTTTTCATGGTGATTTCTCAAATTCATTTTAATGTATTTGATCGTCATATATGATAATATGTTAGTTTCCTCTACTCAAATTAGTTAACTGTTTTAGATCAGTTTTTAAAGAGTTTCTTAGACTAATTGATTTAACTTCCGCTTGTAATTGTGCCCATGTTTCCATTTATTTATTTATCGGATTAATCTAATGGCATTGGTTCTCTTATTATCTGTGAAATTATGCAGGTGGGAATGGTGGAAGAGGTGGTGATGTGATACTAGAATGCTCCCCCAGAGTATGGGACTTCAGCAGTCTGCAACATCACATTGTATGTCACTCTTCACCCTTTCAAATTTCGCCGGCATTCATTTTTTTTTTTTGGGAACCATTTATATCTATTGATAGTTATTGTGTCATGCAGAATGCAAAGAGAGGGGGACATGGAACTTCAAAACATAAAATAGGAAGCCGAGGGGCAGACAAGGTTATGATTCATTACTTGCTCTTATTCACCTTCCCAGAGTCCCTTTATTATCTGTTTGGCCATTTAATTTAATAGAACACCTCCCTTCATTGAGAAACTTTCTTGTCTGATAGGTTGTCCAAGTACCTGTTGGCACTGTGATTCATCTTGTAGACGGTGAAGTTCCTTCTGTAGTTAAAAACATTTCTTCCACAGCTTTGGATCCCTGGGAAATTCCGGGTACACTCGATATAAATCCATCTGAATCTACTCAGAAATCGAACTCCTCTTGCCTAGGTGGGCTAGAGATGGTGGAAACAGTGGATAAGAATGAACTATCTTCTTGTTCTGGCAAAACTTTGGTGGAATCAGCTAGTGAAAAGCTAGCCCCTCCAGCTTCTCTGGTTGAGTTTCTTCCTCAATCTTTTCCTTCCCGTAAAAAATCCAGATGTCACACGGAAAATTTGGACTTTTGGAAGGAGGAAGGTGGGGTTGAGTTGGAAGGTCTGGAGACTCATAGTGACATGTCTGATGCCGAGTGGGAAGAAGAAATAGAGGAAAATGAACACGTACAATATAATGTTGCAGAATTAACAGAATCGGGTCAAAGAATTATTATTGCTCGTGGAGGGGAAGGAGGCTTAGGTAATGTGTCTTCTGCAAAAGTTTCTAACAAAAATAATCCTATGAAGCACGGGGTCCAAAAGGGAAATGCTGATGATCTTGAAGTGTCTGATGAGGAACCTTCATCGCTTAGTGCTGGTTTGCCTGGTTCAGATGTTGTTCTTGTCTTAGAACTCAAGAGCATTGCTGATGTAGGCCTTGTGGGGATGCCAAATGCTGGAAAAAGTACTCTTCTAGGGGCTATATCGAGGGCTAAGCCCATAGTCGGCCATTATGCCTTCACAACTTTAAGGCCAAATTTGGGAAATCTAAATTTCGATGATTTCTCATTCACAGTGGCGGACATTCCGGGGCTTATAAGGGGAGCCCATGAGAATCGGGGACTTGGTCATGCTTTTTTGCGTCACATAGAACGTACGAAAGTTCTTGCTTTTGTGGTAGACTTGGCAGCTGCATTAGATGGTAGAAAAGGAATCCCGCCGCGGGAACAGTTGAGAGATTTAATATTAGAACTTGAATTCTATCGAGAGGGTTTATCAGATCGACCGTCCTTAATCGTGGCAAATAAAATTGACGAGGCAGGGGCTGAACAAGTGTATACAGAGTTAAAAAGAAGGGTTCCTGGTGTTCCTATTTTTCCTGTATGTGCGGTTCTGGAGGAAGGGATTCCTGAGCTAAAAGATGGTCTTCGGATGCTTGTGAACGGTGGAGAATCTTATAGACTAAATTTAGATAGTATTATAATCGACTAATTTGTTAGTGATACTGATTCCATGCCGCTGAAAGTACTCTGCAACTTTCGAAGGAATCAGAACGAACTTGATTTGTAGATGAATGGCATTGATTAAATGTACCCATTGGTGTCAACTGATAGTTAATTGGAATTCCTTTGGAGTGGACATTTTCCCCCAAGTTTACTGAGAGTTTGTCTATGGAATTGCTGACAATGCTGTAAGATATCTCTTCTTGTTTGTGTTGTGCACATGGTCGTGAAGAGAGCTGTAAGTTGGTCTGTGTTGCACACATAATAAGCGTAACAAATTTTTGTACCAAGATCTAATTTACTTATTCATTTTGATTAATAGGCTTTTATTTATTTATGGCGATTGTTTTGTCATATACACTGTTATCATTGCTAGTCTAAATTAAACATCATGATTGGCACAGAATTCAGCATGACCTTCCTAGAGCTTGGGTCACAATTTGTCGTAGAAATGTATTGGAACATGATTAATTTGAAAATAAAAGCAACATTTTATTAGATATCTAATATTGTTAAAAGAAAATTGTTCTTCTAAGTAAGTCTCTCTATTGTACCACATTTTAGAAAATATGGTGTTCCACATTCCTGATCCTGTTCCACGTACCAAAACGTTCCAGGTAACACAGCACTAGTGTATTTTGTCTATCAAGCAGTGACTAATTTTTTTGAACTGTTTTATTGGTTTTCCTGTTCAGTTGAAGCGCATGGTTAACTTCCAAGGCAGAACTTCTACACCCAGGACATGAAGTCACTTGGCTCATTGTTTATAACAATCCAGAGGAAAAAGACCCAAAATTTTTATAGGTACTTATTTTCTGCCCCTCTACTTCATTTTTTATGACATGTTTTTAGTGTTTGGCTTTGGTGTTGATTGTTTTTACATCAATTCCAGTTTATAATGACTAGAGGCTCTTAAACAACCTGTACCTAGGTTAATGAGTTCCCTAAATTACTTCTGAAACGTAAAATATGAATTGAAAGTGGTTTTCATTAAAAAATAGGGGGATTTAGACTCTAAAGAAATTTTGACAGTAGATGAACAACGTAGAAGAGAGAGCCTGGTTCATGCTTACAGTAAGCTCTACATAGGGAGGATAGAGGTCATTGAGAGGGCCCAGAATATGACACCATTCATAAGGCATGTAGTTCTTGTATATATATATAATGGGATTATATTCTTCATGGATGAACCGTAAAACATCCAATAATAATAGCCACATCATTATTTTCCATTGAAATATTTAATGCTGAAAAGCATCAAACGAGAGCCCCATCATCAATCCCATTACTACCAATGCATAACAGTCAATGTAATCGATTCAGAAGGTCCCTTTCCTGTCCCATCTCTATATGTATAAACTATAGGGAGATGCTTCGTTTGTAGAGGGTGCTTTGTTCCGTCTTCTGTCTCTAGTTTTCTCTCACTACACTCATTATTCACTACAATCGGTTGTTTGTTTGCTATAGCAAAAACAGGCCGCGGTTAGGAGGGAGAAATTTTATTATGGGTCCCTTTTTGCTAGAATGGCATGGGATAGCCGTATGCAATTCATACGCATACATAACATAAAATGTCGAATTGTCATTTTCTGATTGTTGAATTAGATGCAGATGGTAGAGCTATGTGTGACTCATAAAACAAAGAAATCTTCCTTTTTTCCATCTTCAAGTTTTGTAGGCATGTACCCTTTGAAGAAAATGAAAAATAAAATGATGAAATAGAGAGAATATAGATGAAAGGTTTATTTTGGGGGGGATACAAAACTCTTCTAGAAAGATGATTCTTGATGCATTCAAATGGACAGCAAAAGCTCCACAATAGAAGGACAGAGACCATTGAGGCCCCACATTCCTCCTATATGTTCAACTTTTTTTTATTTTTTTATTTTTGTGTGGTATCTATAACTGAAATATTTATTTATTTTTTGTCAAATTAAGTGCTAGCCAGGAACTAAACCTAAAGCAGAGGATTTATTTATTTATTTATTTATTTTTGATTGATATTGATACGTGCTTGTTAAAGGGATGACAATATAACGAGCAAGTCACGCTCACCACTCTTTTTACATATAAATGGAATAATAATTCAATCAAAAAAGTTTGAAGAAAATGAGTTAGTGTATGACACGTTCAATTAAATTACTTATTTATTTACAATATAAAAAGAAAAAAAAAATTTGCAAAGAGCAAGATTTGAATCAAAGCATATTACGTCACTCTGTGTATATAAAATTGATTAAAAGAAAGTAACTCGCCGGTAATGAATTTCTATTGACTTTTTATGGGAGAAAAATTTAGATGAAACTTTTAAGATGCAATTGTGAAATTGAAATTGTCCAACCTAATCACAGTTGAAGAGCCCTATGCAGTTTGTTTTTTTTTTTTTGGAAGGACCGGTTTTGGCATTACACTAGAGTTGTTCTATTACAAGGAAAAATCTTAGGCGTGTGTTGCACGTCATATGTAATTTTATATAATTTCAGACAAATTATGTAAATAATTCTCGTAATTTATACGATGTGTTAATTTAATTTTTATTATTTTAATTTATTTAATTTTGTCTCTTAATTTAACGAATTGTGTCATTTTAATCCAATAAATAAGGGTTGTTAAGTTTGATAGACGGAAAGTCAAACTATGTATCAATTTGGTTCTTGTAGTTTATACAATGTGTTAATTTAGTTCTTGTCAAAATCGAGCAAATTAAAACAATAGGGACCAAATTGACAAATTGCGTAAATTACAGGGATCAAATTGACAAATTGCGTAAATTACAGGGATCAAATTGACAAATTGTGCAAATTACAGGGACCAAATTGACACATTGTGTAGATTTTTCGTCCACCGAATTTAACAACCGTTATTTATTGGATTAAAATGACACAATTTGTTAAATTAAGAGGCAAAATCGAGCAAATTAAAACAACAGAGATCAAGTTGACAAATCGTGTAAATTACAGGGACCATTTGCATAATTTATTCTAAATTTTTACAAATTTACATAAGTGGTCTTACAAAAATGTATAAGTTCACTTAAATTTTTGTGAACTTATGTAAATTTGTATTCAACTTGTATATTTTTATGTGATTATTTATGTAAATTCGTAAAATTTTTTGTAATCTTGTATAGGGTTATATACGGTGTGCGTTGTATACCAAAAATAAATATGTATTTGATACTCCCCAAATCTCATAATGATGAGAGTCTAGTAAATTACAATTATATATATAAGTATATTACCTGTGTTATGTATGGATTTAAAAAGTTAATCAAAATTAATTTTAAAATTAAATAATATAAAAAATATAAAGAAAAAATAATTTAAAGTTAAACAAATTGTAATTATATTCATGAGAATGGAGGTGAAGTATAGGAGTGTGCAAAAAATCGAAATTTCACGCAAATCAATCTATGTAATTTGAGAAAGTCGATGGGATAGGTATTGTTGCATAGCGTTAAATGATAAAAACTAATGAGTTGATTCATGTGTTTTATTATCAATCTGTTAGAGCATCTTTAAAGGGATAGATAAATAAAGTTGGTTAGGTATTTTAGTTAATGTAAGTCTAATTTTGAACTCTAATGGGCTAGTTATTAGGCTAATTACTTTATCATTCTATTTTTTTGGTGGTTATAATTGAAGAGTCCTAGAAACTCTCTAAACAATTATGTATGTATATATTTTAGATTTTTATATATTTATGTCTTGGATTTGGAATTTTATATTATATATATGTGTGTGTGTAGCAATTTTATATGTTCTTTCAATTCTATTTGATAAATTACAGAATAACTTATTTTGTATTTTGTATTTTTTTTCTCCTCATTCTACAGGTTTTGTATATTTGTATGAGCAAATTTATTATTATTGCAAATTTATATTAGTAAAATATCAACAATTAGTATTTTTTTAAATTTAAAAATTAATTAAGTTAGTTTAAATGATTAGCTAAAATAAAGAGTATGATTGGAGAACACAATAGCTAAAGTAATTAGATAAAATAAAGAGTGTATTTTTTTTATACTTTAACTAGTGAAAAGTGGAGAGTGTGGTCGGAGTTACTCTTATAAACCTATCTACCCCGCTTCTATGTATATATAAAATTAACTTGCACATATCCACTTATATTCTCTCCATAATCCTAATCAGCTTGTTTGGTTTCATTTTTCCAAAAACACTTTTTAGAAAATTATACTTTCTTATTTTCTGTGTTTTTTTTATTTTTACTGTTTTTTTTAATATTTTAAGCAATTTTTTTACTTTTTAAACACACTTAACATAAATACACCTAAAAAGTAAAAAAAAAAATCTTTTAAAAATTCACTAAAAAAAAAAAAAAAAAAAAACAAGAATTTAGTACATTTTTTTGTATTTTTATGTATTTATTGATTTTTTAAAATATTTTTTTACAATTTTTTTACTTTTTAGATACATCTAAGTAAGGTACATCTAAAAATGTTTAAAAAATGTTTAAAATTTTAAAAATATTCACTAAAACAAAAAAATACAAAAATTAAAAAACTCAGTTTTCAAAAAACTTAATTCAGAAAACTCAAACCATATAATTAATTAAATGACATGCCTCCATTTTTATCTCACAGTTTTTCCCTAATTTGATTGCTTTGTATGTTTCTTTATAAAAAAATAATTTGAATAATCTTATGTATTTCATTATTTTACAATTTGTGTTGAGATTTGAAATTAATGACAATTTTTCAGTTGAAAATGTGAAAAAATATGATTGCATGCTTATTATAGGCCAATGTTTTTAGTTAATTCATCAAATAAATAATATATATATATTTGTATATAATAACTGAAGCTGGCCAACCAATGTTTTTGGCTTAGGTCTTGGTTAGGACCTATGCCCATTTTATTGGCAAAAACCTAACTTATCAATAACAACTCTAACCTAGATTTTATTTTTCGACCGAATTATTTTCATTTGGATGAAATGTAATAATAAGGATCATTTATCATAAGGATAATTTTATAATTTACTAATATATATATTTTTTATTCTTAATAAGGCGTGAATAATTCACATTACAAAATTTAAATTATTTTTTTAGATTTTTAAAAAGAATAATGTTATGGTGTTCATGATTTAATAAAATGGAACTAATTATTATCTCACGGATAGATAGATACATATTGCTATAGAGTTTTACTTTATGATTATAATTAGATTCTAGTTAATTGCTTCCATATATAGGGACACAAATTTAAATTTTGAAAGAGTTAAGCAAACTTTCATTTTCAAAGTCATAATTTATGGGATAGTTAGAATTCTTTATGGGATTATTAGAATTTTATTTTTATGATTAAATGAGAATTAATCAATAGGAATTTCTTTTAATTATTAAAAAAAATCATAAAATCGTAAAATTTAGTATGAGGTTTTGGAGGTTCCACACCCCTTCATCTTTGAAAACTTCCTTTTGTTTAATATATATAGATTATTTGATTTGTATTTAATTATTTGAAATTAGAAAATAAGTAATAAAAATGTTTAGTAATGACCATAGTGGGGGGAAAAAATAATTATGAAAATTTAATTATATAAATTATTTTATGCTTTAGGGAGAATATTTGATAATCAAAATATTTTTGAGTGTGTGATTTATTAATTATTATTTTTAAATTACAAAAAATTTTCTTTGTTTCATTGTAAAGAAGGAATGATTTCAGGGAATATTTTAGGAATGAAAAACGCCTTGTTTGTTTAATTTGTAAAATTAGAAAAAGAGAAAAATTATATATGAAATTGAGTGTGTGATTTATTAATTAATTTTTTTAATTGAAAAATTAAGAAATTGAGATTGAGTATGTGGAGCTCTCATATCCATTCTCATTAAAAATTTCATTTTCCTTAATATATAACTAGCATATTACCCGTTCTATGCTTGAGATTAAACGATGATCGATAAATTTATTTTAAAATTAATTAAAAATAATTTTTAAAAAACAAAATTTTTAAGAAACAAAAAATAAATAATATTACGTGAGTTTAACTTTTCTTTAACAAAAAGAGTGTTTGAAATTAGTTTTTAATTGCCTTTTTGAATTTTTTAAGAGATTAAAAAAAAAAAGTTAATGTATTTAGAAATGAGTTTTTTAATTGTATGGGAAAATGCAAATATTTTTGTTTATTACTTAAATTTTCTATTTTATCCTTCCAAAGGTGTAAACATCTATACACTCACACTCACTCACAAGAATTGTTTAGTCTTTTCAAATTGGTGCAAAGATTTTTAGAAATTTTTTTCTTGGGGGTACATGCAAAACACATTTTAGAACTCTTTTCTTGACTTTTTAATCAAAAAGATGACATTCCAAACATGGCATGAGTTATACAATTTTTATTTTATTTTATTGTTTGCGTCTATTAATATTTTTTCCTAAGTATTATATAACAAATAGATATACAATAATTCAATTGGTAAAATCAAATAAATGAATTTTCTAAAATTATAAAAATTTCACTTTCGATCAAGTATAATTACATTATCAATAAAATTTGTAATTATAATTCATCGTACCACAATTTGTGAAGTGATATAACAATCTTATGTTTTTTTGCCTCTCTTTCTCTCTTCCACTCATCTTCTATCTTTCTTTATTTTTAAGGTGATGTGGCCAAAAAAATTTAAATGAAATATATAAATTTTTATATTTATTTCAATAAGTACATTAGGAAAAATATTCTCGTATTAGTAAAATTTAGTTTCTCAATTGATAGAGTAGGATAAATTTAAGTTGATCGTAAAGTATGAGGGTATTTTTATTTTTTTTTAAAAATTTTATAAGATGTTCAAGGTACTTAAGCCATGTTAGATTTATGTCAATTAACACAAATTGAAGAATCATTTGACTAATTTGCTTATGTAAATATTGTTTAAATTGGTAAACATACATCATTAGTATTTTTATTTTTATTTTTTTTGTACTTTTACATACAAGTCATAATTTATATATTTATATTCCATTAAGTCCTAACTATAATTTTTGACTGCTATATGCATCAATTAGTGCATTAACTAGTGTATCAATTGATGATGTGGAATAATTTAAGATATTTTTGGTATTTATAATTTGTATAATGAGTGGTATCAATAATAATGTCATAGGAAAATGCTATACAAACAAAAAAAATTTACAAATTTTTCTTACAAACTGATGTGGCATGGAGTGATACAACTTTAGAATATGAAATGAAGCCCAACTTACTAATATTCTAGGTGACACATTGTGGATGTTTGGAAAGTGGGTTTTTATGTAGGTTTTTTTAGTTGTAGGATATTATTGGATAAAAAAATTTTAGTGTTTGGGAAGATAGTTGGGTTTTTTGTGGTTGGATGTGATGTTTATGAGAGAAAAAGTGAAATGATTATGGGGTTGGATGTGATATTTTGTTTGGATGTGTTTTTTTTTTGTTTTCCAAAAATTTTGTCTTTTAGTGGAAAAAATGAGAAAAAAATTTGGGAACCAAGTTCCCAATGAAAGTTTGTTTGAAAAATGTTTGTATAGCACTACTCAATGTCATAACTAATGTTGGTACAGTAGTTCATGTAGCACCACTCATGATTTTTAGACCTTCAAGTCTCCTTAAATTTTTAATGGTCAGAACTACCGTTCAAACAATGATTGTTCATCATTTATGATTATCTATAAATGAACATAATAATTTGACATTTATTTTGATTTTCAAAACTTTAAAATATCAACTTTCAAATTGAAAAAACTAAAAAAAAAAAAAAATTACGTGCAAACAAAAAAAAAAAAACGAACAGTGTGTTTGGTTTCAGTTTTCTGAATTCAGTTTTTTGAAAATTGAGTTTTTTGTTTTTCGTATTTTTTTTTGTTTTTAGTGAATATTTTTTAAATTTTAAGCAATTTTTTTACTTTTTTAGATACACCATACTTAGATGTATTTAAATAGTAAAATATTTATGAAAAAATATTTTAAAAAATTAATAAATGCACAAAAATACAAACAAAAAAAATGTACTGAATTTTCATTATATTTTATTTATTTTTGTATTTTTTGGTATTTGGTGTATTTTTAAATATTTTTTTCACAAATATTATACTTTTTAAGTATATTTATGTTAGGTATGTCTAAAAATAAAAAAAATTGATTAAAATATTAAAAAAATTCATTGAAAACAATAAAATATGAAAAATAAAAAACCAAAATTTTCTAAAAACCAAAACCAAACAAAGTATTGTTTTTTGAAAAAATTAAATTATTTTTTTGTGCAAAACTGAAAATTTTGTATTTATTATAAAGGAGCATGATGATGGAACATTGATATGCAAAATTGAAAAAAAAATTAAATTGAAAAAACTGATAACGTTCTCAGTTTTAAAACTGAAAAAAACTGATGATGTTCTCGGTTTTATTGGATAGTTAAATCAAACCAATAAGTAGAAAGATAAAATGTTTAATCTCGTGCTTCATTTTTTATTTATTTATCAGCTAGTGAAACAATTATGTGAAACATTACTATGCAAAATTAATAATGTTCTTAATTTTAAAAATTAGAAAAAAGTGATAATATTCTCAGTTTTACTAAATAAGACTTATTAGTTCAAAAAAATTTAGATAGGATTTGAATTACTATAACATTTGTAAATAGGACTTTTAGATAATTAATTCTTTTTTTATTTATAATAAAATGTTAGTTGTGAAAAAATAGATTAAATGTAATATTTTTTTATAGTGTTGTAATTATGGCCGTAACGTCACTTTGACCTAGACAACTATAGATAGTTTTATAATATTAACAAAATTAAACAAAAATTAATTCAAACAAATCATGACTTCAATTCAAACAAAATTAAAGAGATATTTGTTTATATAAATATTTTTTGAATTGATATTTTTAAACAAAATTAACTGTGAATAAAAATATTAAAGTAAAGTTATAAAAATATTTTTAAAAAAATTATTACGTACTTTTGAAGTAATGCTCTACACCAATTGTCAATTAACACATATCATGATGTTAAAAAATATTAAAAATAAAAAAAGAGTAGTGATATACAAACATAAATTCAATACAAAAAAAAAATATTAATAATGATTTGGTTGAATTTTGATCTATCACTTTATGATGAAGAGTCCATTAACATGTTTTTTATTATACAAATAACACTATCACATCCTTTTAGGGTAAAATTTTGCAAAAATTCTAGTGAAATAATATTTTCAATAAAAAAATTAGTTATAAGCAAAAAAAAAAAACAACAAATAATGGTCAGTAGAGAGTAGGGAACAAATGATACATAAAATATGAAATGCCAAAAACAAAAAATGGTCAGAAATAAAAGAAAAAAAAAAAGATGTGTGCAAAAGATGAAAGAGTCTATTTAAAGAATGCAAGAAACTAAATATTAACTAACCTCCAATTGTCTCATAAAGATAGAGAAAATAATGAGTTATATCATTGCATAAATGTAATATTTATAGGATGAGGAGTACATAAATGACTTGAAGAATGTGTAATGTATGACGGTTAGGGTTTGGGGGTAGGAGAAAGAATTGGATAAAGAAAGAGTGCACATGAAGGATCTTGTTCATCTTTTCTTTTCTAAATCATAAATCATTAATTTTTTTATTTTTAAATTATTTTTTAAACTTAAAAATTCACAAATGTAGTATGGGAAACAACCAAATCAGTTTATTTAATTTATTTATAGGGAAACAATTTAATTATCCAAATCAGTTTTTCAAATTAATTATAACAAAACAAAATCAATCAAACAAAATAATTTAAACATATTTGAGTTGATTTTTGTTTAATTTATTTTAAGGAATGAAGGATTTTATGTAGAGATTGTAGAAGATGGACAAATAAATTAGAAGGTCAACACACCGTAGTTCTATGTTTGATTTTAGGAAATGATCTTATGAGACGAGTTTGAAGATTTTTTATTTTTTAATTCAAAAATTATGTCAGACATATGAATAATTTATTATTTTTTAAATTGGAAAAATAAGAGACATGTGGAGGCTTTAGAGGCTTTATCACTAAAAAAAGTTCTCTCTCTTTCTGTAGTTAAGAGTTTCTCTCTCTAAACTTTTCTCCTCCTAGGATTTTAAGGATGTAATGGCAGTTAGGATGGGAGAGGGGGGCCTCCGGCCTCCTCTCGCCTTCTCCTACCCCTCTTTTATCTTCCATTTCCTTGCCTTTGTTCAATAATTTTGGAAGTTTTAGCTTTCCATCTACTCCCTCCTTTGTGAGGTGTTTCCTTTTCCCTTCGCCTCAACTCCAGCTGTGGCCTTCGTTAGATATGTTGTCCCTCATCTTCTTCGCCTCTATCTAGCATTACCTTCACGTCTACCTCCTGTTAGACAATCATCGCCAGATTCATCGCCTTCTCTAAATCTGTCAAACCTACCGCCTCCCTTCTCTAAATCTGCCACCTTCTCCACTGCCAGATCCACTGTCGCCGCTGCTAAAGTTTTGGAGTGTCACGACCTAAACCCGCCCCTATGGGTTTAGTATCAATGTCCAATGAACGGAAGCCAAAACTAATACAGAGTAAAGGGGCTGGCGGAAGCCAAAACAATAAATAAAAAGATGTCCAATGAGTTGTGACAGTCTGAATGCGAAAAGACTTTTATAAATAACCTACATTCATAACCAAAACATATGTACATGCGATATATATATACAAACAACCATGTCAGGGACCAAATCCCTAACTAAAACTGTACAGTCAAGTCTTAAACATTTATTACAAAACAGAAACAAAAAGGTGAATCTGAATACCCCAAAACAGTCGTGGTTTGAATACACTTGGAACCTCAAGGTGAGGCACAATGGTTGGCTTTGACAAAACAAGAGCTAATCCGACACTCCTAGCTCCAGTCCGGTGCCTGGACTGTAACAACCCAGATTTTTAATTATTCTGTAGAATTTATACTAATATTATTTAATCTCAGTTAAGAAAATATATGATTTATTATATATTATTATGTGTAATTTTTGTAAAATAATATAATTATTAAAAGTTTATGGGTGAAAATATAAATAATAATAATATAGATAATATTAATAATAATAATAATGAGTGTGGTATTAAAATAAATAATTAATTTTATGTTGGTATACGATAAAATGTAATTTATTTAAGAATTAAATTATTTATATAATTATATTAAAATATTGGGTCAAAGGGTAATTATCTTAAATATCTATTAAAGATAATAACGAATCTATATAATTATAGCTAATTCTGCAGACTTAATTGGGGAGGGACGCGTGTTGAATAAAGAGTGGGTTCACCTCCCTATATAAGGGAGGTGATTCGGCTGACCAAGAAAAAAAAGAGAAACAGAAAGGAAAGAAGAGAAAGAAAAGAAAGAGGAAAAGGAAAGAAAGGGAAGAAAGAAAAGAGAGGAAAGAAAGGAAAAAATAGTGGAAGGTGAAAGGGTTTTTGATAGTGGAAAGGAAGAGTAAGGTATTAAAGTTACAACAATGATAGAGACCACTAATTTTGGAGCTCTAAAAAGATCACTAATGACATGGCACTCAATAAAAAAAGAAAAAAAATACAACACCAAGGCTAAAATATCAAATCATCCATGGTAGGATCCACTGCCACATCATTAGTGGTAGCACTAATTAGTGCTCTCACTCATTTTCCTTAAAGTTAAGGTGAGTTATATTATACCTTGAGACACCAAATATATTTTACGTATATTTTGACTTACCAAAATCTATTTTATACAAGTATGTTTTATTAGTATATTAATAAAAGTTATGTTTTATAAATATTTCAGTTACGTGGTTTTATTTCTGAACCCTATTTGCTTAAAATGAAACCCATGGATATGTTTGTTTACATTTTAAAGAATATTTGACTATAACCTTATAAACAATTATGTTTTATAAGTACCACCACGGGAGTCCCACGCCTTGGGGGACTTAAATAACCATTGGCCTCTGTTTGACCACTTTGTGGTTCTCTGTTTGTCATGGATCCATTGACCTCTGTTCTGTGCGGAGCAAAGTGCTATGCGGAGCTAAGTGCTACACTATTGTGGGAGCCACCTCTAGAATCCGTACGAGCCACCTTTTGAATCCGTACCTCTGTTCTGACTGTCACTTCTGTGACTTCTGTTCTGTTCTGTTCGGTACCGTGGTTATGGTTATTTACTTACATAATATTTATATTTCAGTTTCTGCTACTCAAATGATTTGTTTATGTAAATGTTTTGGCCTAACTAACGATCCATGATTATTTCGTGTCCCTTATACTCTTGGTATAATATTTCTCACTCTGCCATGTGCTTATAGTTTTTACCAATTTTCAGGAAACATGCAATTCAGAAATAGCTTCTGGAAAGTCTTAGATGCAGGGCTGCGAAATAGACACACTGTAACAACCCTCGTACTAATTACCGATAAACTACTGAATTAGCTACTGATCACTGCTAAACTGAACTGATAATGACTGATAATCGAATTAACTGAGTACTGAATGGACTGATGAAAGCGAAACTGAAATTGAATAAGTATATCTATTGTATTGCATTTCTATCTTGTTCGATTGATTGATTATCTGTTAGAAATTTATATGTTTAAACTGCTGATTGAAGGCCTTATCGGCGGCCGGAATTAGGAACCGTTTAGAGTTTCATGATCAATAGAATATTTGTGATTTAATGGTATATTTATCTGAAAATTGATTAGGAATGATTAAATTAGAATTTAAACGAGTTAATTGGCAAAGTTTGACTTATTTACACTTAGACCACTTAGTGGCCCACTACTCCTCATACTTGAGCCTTATACAAACATTGATCAAGCTTTTCCTACAGTCCTTCTTCCTTGCTTCTAACCGACCAAGTGAGAGAGAGGGAGAGAATTATAGGAGGAATTGAGTTCATCTTGTGGATTTTTGCTTGAATCTTGAAGAATTGAAGGGTTGATTGTCTAATTGAGCTTCTAGGCTTAAACTACAAGACTAAGGTAGATCATTCATCTCCAAATTGTATCATTGAGCTAGATCTTGCATGTTTCATGCATCATTGTAGAGCTAAGTTATGAAATTGTTCATATATGCTGAATTGAAGCCTAGGTTGTTGCATGCATGTTGAATTTAGTGAGTTTGGAGTTGGTCTCATGGTCAAATGCCACAATGCATGTTCATAATCATGTTTAAATCCATGTTTTCATCTTGTTTTGAAAAGATTGAGCTCTTTGGAGCAAGAGTTGAAGCTTTGAAATGGTTTTAACCCATGCATGTCATGTTTGAATGTTGTTCATTGCATGTTCTTGAAAATTAGTTTGAAATTGAATTTAATTGAAACACCCTTGGGCCTTGATTTCTTAAATGAGCTTTAAAACGTGTTATTCTATGTGTTTGAAAGAGTTTTCCAGAAAATGGGCCCAAGAGGATCGAGTTGGAGCATCACACTTGAGTTTTGAACTTGGAACACAAATCTGGATTTCCAGATTTTGGGCCGTCCGCTCGAGCGGGGGAAGTGCCGCTCGAGCAGGGAATTCATGCTCCCAGCATTTTCTTCGACTTGTTCTGCAGTCCGCTCGAGCGGAGTGTTTCACGCTCGAGCGGAGAAATCGAGCATCCAGCATCTTGCACCATTCTTCAGTCCGCTCGAGCGGGGGAATGTACGCTCGAGCGGGGACCTTTGTTTGCCTGTGCGCTCGAGCGGGAAACCTGAGCTCGAGCGGAGGCCTTGTTTCACTGAAAATTCTGCAAATGTTTTCTAAGTGCAATCTTTGCATCCTCATCCCATCCTAGGCATTCTTAGGCCTAGTTTAAGACATCTTAATGAGGATATAGATGTAGAACACACCGAGGCATAATAGGAAGTTAATTATTGTACTTCCCCAACTGTTAAACTTAGAGTGTGTTCTTTTTGTTAACTGTTTAGGGTTGGCTTTCGGGGACGCGCTCTAGCTGCTATTAGCCCAATCTCTGTGAGTAACAGATTGTGTAAAGATATGTTCAAAATGGCTATCTTTTGAATACTGAACAGAACTGTTTATTGAACTGATATTGTTTATTGAATGAATGTATGTCCTGTATTGTGAACTGTACTGTGGCATCCTTAGCACTTATTGATTACTGTTATTGTTACAGAGCTCTGTCGGTTTCCCTTGTGGAACCATACTGTTTATTGATTGATGGCCCATCACTACTGTTGGGTCTTCTAAGACCCGGTCCTTCTGGACCTACTGTTTATAGGCTATTGGATGTACCACATATGACTGATTGACTGAAATACTGAAAGACTGAAATACTGTTTAATGAACTGTTTTTCATTATTGTAAGGACATTCATTCATAACCTCTTTACACTTATTGTTATTCACTGGGCTTTAGCTCGACTGTTTATATATATATATGTAGGTTCTCAGCAGCCAGACCGGAGCTAGGAGCGTGGGTTAGTCCCCCAGTTTTGTCAGCCAGCCTATGTGCCTCACTGCGAGGTTCCGAGACGCCATGCTATGGCTTGGGGTGTTTTTGTGTCCCCCACCTGTCTCTTGACTGTTTTGTTTATTGTATAAACTGTTTACTGTTTGACCGTACTGTTATCGGGGAATTAAGTCCCCGTACTGAATGGTTGTATATGATTGTATAGGACCGTACTGTTTTGACTGTATGAATGCATGAAAAATGTTTTTGGCATACAGATTGTCACAGCTCAATGGACACTATTTATTTACTGTATTGGCTTCCGCCAGGCCCTGTACTCTGTTTTACTGTATTACTGTTCAGCAGGCCTTCGGTAATCTCGGATTACTGGCCAGTTACGGTGCTAAACCCATGAGGGCCGGGTTTGGGTCGTGACACACACACACAGTATTTTTATGATATTTTTATATGTAAATATCGGCCTTTTTGGTCAATAAATTTTGTAATAAAAATAGAAGCTCCGATGATTATTTTGGTACCCTTATTTAAATATTACTTCCGCTCGCGTTTATTGATTTGTTTATGAATTGGCCGTAGGTAACTTCAGTTACTGGCCATCACGATACTTAACCCTTGGGTACGGGGAGCGTGTCGTGACATGGACACCTACATATATATAGACAGTGAGCTAAAGTCCAGTGAATAACAGCAGTGTAAAGAGGTTAAGAATGAATGTCCTTTCAGTATTGAAACAGTCATGCCAATCACTTAGAAACCATAGCAGTCATATGTGGTACATCCCATAGCAAAACAGTACAGTAGGTCTTAACAGACCGAACAGTCAGTTGATGGCCATCATAACAGTAAACAGTAGTGGTTTCGAACATGGGAACCGACAAAGATCTCTGTGACAGTAGCAGTAACAGTATAGTAACGGTAAATTACTATGGATGCCACAAATACAGTTTACAAATAGGACAAACATTCATTTATTGAACAATAACGTTTCAGTAAGCAGAACAGTTAATCATTCAGAAAATATTCAAAATTGAACAAATCTTTATAACATTGTTACTCACAGAGCACTGGGCTATAGACAAGTTAACGAGCGTCCTCGGATGTCAATCCTACAGTTGCAGAATGAACACACACTAAGTTACATGTTCGGGATAACAACTTAGCCCCTAACTTGACTTGGTGTGGTTCTATATCGATATCCTCATTTAGATGCCTTAAACTAGGCCTAGGAATGCCTAGGATGGAATGAGGATGCAAAGATGCACTTTACAACACTTTTCAAAATTTTCAGAAAACAGGGGTCTCGCTCGAGCGTGGATTTCTTCGCTCAAGCGAGCTTGTCAAAACAGTGGGGTCGCTCGAGCGTGGACTTCCTCGCTTGAGCGGTCTGTAAAAACGCAAAAGTGTTGGATGCTAAAAATCCCCGCACGATGCTCGTTCGAGCGTGAGATACATCCTTTGCTCGAGCGTAGGTCTCGTCGCTCGAGCGTGTGTCTACGTGCACCAAAAATCTGAGAGCTTGCAATCTACGCTCGAGCAAGCATTCCTTCGCTCGAGCGGAGATCTGAACAAAAGACGGTCGCTCGAGCGTGGAAGCCAAAATCTGGAATTTTCAGATTTGCCTCCCAAGCTCAAACCAAGCATTCAACACCTCAAAACTCAACTTTTTGGGCCCATTTTCTGGAAAACACTTGGAAACCAACAATATAACATGTTTTGAAGATCAATTTGTAAAATCAAAGCCCAAGGGTGAGTCAATCGAATACCATTTCAAAGAAGTTTTCATGAATTATGTAAAAACATAACATGCATGAACTCTTATGAACTCTAGTGCTCTAAAACTTGATCAAATGCAAGATTAGGCTCAAAACTATGGTGAATTCATGGACTATAACATAAACATGAACATGCATGTGGAAATTCATGAAGAACAACCTCAAAATTCAAGAATATGTACATGCATGTACGGATTAAGCCTCAATTCAACACTTTAAACCAATATTTGACTCTAATCTCCATTAATCCCATGAACCATGCAAGAATAACTCAAATGTACAAATGAGAGGATGAAATCTCTACCTTAGGTCTTGAATTCAAAGTATACAAGCTCAATTTTGCAAATTCCCTTCAAATCTTTTAGGTTTCCAAGCAAAACTCTTGATGAAACCAATTTCTCCTACTCTCCCTCTCTCTCTCGATTGGGTCTAAGAAAATGGCTGAATAAGGTGTATCAAATGACATGAATTGAGTTCCAAACAATGGTACAATTAGTGGCCCACTAATGGCATTATGGTAATAACACAATCTAATGTAATTTAATGTTAATTAATCTAATTTAATCATTCCAAATTGGATTTTAATTAAACTTACCATAAAATCACATAAATTCTAATTAGCATAAAATACCAATCAATTTCTGAATCGGTCGCCGATAAGGCTTTCAATTTGCAGTTCAAAGATAAAACATGAATAAATCATTTAATGACTAACAGATAGAAATGTAATTAAACAACATACTCATGCATTCAGTTCAGAATTTCAGTCTGTTCAATTACTTATTATGCTCAATCAGAGATTAGCACTAATCAGAGGTGAGGGTTGTCACATGAAGTGTGGGTTTGAGTTTTTGTTTTGCTGTTGTTTGTTGTTTTGTGAGTCCATCGGCGATGTGATGTTAAACTTACCCTCTTTGTGATTCGGGTCTATAATTTATCTCAAACATGTTTTATTGTCGAACTTTTATGATCGGCTCTACTTTGCAGTACAAGCATGAGTACGAGTACGAGATGTGCGTTTGAATATTTTTATAGGTTCTCTCATTTGTACTTCTTACTATACTTTTCCTTTGTTTGAGATAAGTTTTGAATTGGATGGACTCTTGTAAGTATCGTTTGGTTTTCCTTAATGGATCTTTTCTAAGGATCCAAAAAAAAAAAACTTTCTCACTAAAAACCTCATTTTACTTACATAATATAGGTTGGTTTCAGGAAGTAAGTTAAAAGTTGGCTTTTAAATTTTATTTTATTTTTTTTTTTATAAAAAATATAAAGGAGGTGTGACCTAAAAAAAAAAATCAAAAAAGCTAAAAATTACTTTTAACCCATGTTCCTAAAATAAGTCATATATATATATATAAAGTAATAACATTATACCCGTGCTATACACGATTAGTACATTTATCTGATATGTGTGGAGCTAAGCATAAATTTACATCAAATCCGTGTGTAGGTAGATTGAAGTTGAATGCTGACGGTAGCACAAAAAGGGGATCTAGAAAAAGGAGCCTTTGGTGGTCTTATTCGTGATGAGAAAGGCATATGGCTCGTTGGTTATTATGGGAAGCTCGATGTATGTACAAGTTTAGAGGCGGAGCTTTGGGCAATTTACTGAGGCTTAACCATAGCCTTCGAGAAGGGGTACAAAGATCTCACTATCGAAACAGATTCATCATCTGCAATTGAGTTATTGAAACAAGGATCTGTGGTCTCTTCTTCAATAAGAAGCTTGGTGGAGGATTCTAAATTCCTTGTGCAAAGGTGTGGTTATGACATTCAGCATGTTTTACGAGAAGGTAATTGAAGTACGGATGGTCTTGTGAAGTTGTGAGCTAATCAAGTTGAGTCTCTTGTAGTCATGGAGGAGGCTCCTCAAGAAATTAGAGGGCTCGTGATAGCAGACATGGTTGGGCAGGGCTATCCCAAGCCCTGATTTGTGTTCCCTATCTATTTGTGTCTCTTTGTTTTCATTTTTTGATGTACCAAAAAAAAAAAAGAAATGTATGTAGCCATTGACAATTTCAATTTTTTGACTTATTTATTATCTTTTAATCCTTTGACGGAATTGATAAGCTAAGTCTCGACCATATAGAGTGAATTTCAAATTATTTAAAAGTAATTATTCATTATTCAATGTTTACGAAATATTATATTAAATTTTGCATTGAATTTGTCTTTAGTTGGTGATTTTAGTTAGAGAGATTATTGGACAATAAATTTATTTCAATGATTTAAATTATGCATTTTTTATATTGTATTTTATTGATTCTCGTGCACTTTCAAGTTGTAAGGAGCTGAGGAGGAGGATGGGGACAATGGATTTAAAAATTGATTGAGGAGCAAATGTACCTAAATAAAAAAATTGATTGACGAGCCCTTCTCGATTCCACAAATGATTGAGAACGACTGATAGTAGCTAGTGGTGCTATGCTATCTCAATAAACTTTTATCATTATTTTCATTACTAAAAAAAAAAAAAAAAAACTTTTTAGCCTCCGTTTGGGAAGGGGGTTGGCTTTTTGGTTTTTTGACTTTTTTGGCTATTTTAGCCTGGGCTTAAAAGTTTGGTTTGGGAAGGGCTTTTTGGCTTTTTAGCTTTTTTGACTTTTTTTGTGAGAGAGGAGTGTAATGATTATGGGTTAGATGTGATGTTTTATTTTTTGTGGCTAAAAAAGCCTATTTTGTCTTTTGTGGCTAAAATAGCCAAAAAGCCTGGCTTTTTGGCTTCCCAAACGGAGGCTTAGTCAGCTACCAACAGTGTCTCGCCCTCGTTTGGAAATTAATTTTTAAATTTTTTTTATAAAGTTAAAAAAATTAATTTATTTAAAAATGACTTTCTAAAATTATATCAAAATTTGTGAATTATTGAGATATTAAAAAAGTTTTAGCGGTTTTTTGTTTTTTTAATTTTTGAAGGACTTTTTTTGGCTTTTTGTTTTTGAACTTTTTTAATGATTCTTTTTGTTTTTATTTTTGTTTTTTTGGCTTTTTGACATGCAATATACATAGGCCTCCTCTCAAAAGTCGGCTATTTTAGTAAATTATTTTAATTTTTAGTTAGTAGGTTAAAATATTTGTGTTTAGGAAGAGGGTTGAATTTTTTTGTAATTGGATGTGATATTTATAAAAAAAAAGTAAAATAATTATGAGTTTGATATAATATTTTATCTTATTGACTATTTTAGTATATTTTATCTTTTTATAAGTTTTTTTTTAAAAAAAAAAAAAGAAGTTAATTTTTGACTTTCTAAACACTCCATGATGCAGGGGAGAAAATTCTTGAAAATGTAAGAGTGGGAGTGAGACAAGGAGAAATGGCTCCGTTTGGTAAGCGTTTTGAATTATAGTTCCACCAATTGATTTGAATGTATTGTTTGTTTTGAGCTTTTAAATCATAATTCTACACCCATTTCTCAAAACTCAATTCAAAACATAATTATTACTTGGAAAATGAGTGGGAGCACTAATTAGTGCTCCCACTAATTAGGTGGCAGTGGATCTCACCAGTAATGATGTGATGTTTTGGTCTTGGAGTTGTATTTTTTTTTTTTTTTTTTTTTTTTACTTTTTTAATGCATTAGTGCTATTAGTGGTGATGTTTTTAGTGGGATGAATCATTGTTGTTATTACTTTTCAAAACTCATAATCAAACACATAATTCAAAACTTTTTTCAAAATTGAATTCAAATCAATATTTTATTTTTTTAAATATTTTAAATATTCAAATATTTTAAAAATATTTTAATTTTGTTAAGATTTTAAATATTTTAATACTTAAATATGTTACGATTTTTTTAATTTTTTAATTTTTTGAATATTTTTAAATATTTTAATTTCAAAATATTGCGATTTTAATTTTTAAAATTTTAAAATATTCTATAAAAATAAATTCAAACACTATTTGATAAAAATATTTTAATTTTGTTAAGATTTTAAATATTTTAATATTTAAATATGTTATGATTTTTTAATTTTTTAATTTTTGAATATTTTTAAATATTTTAATTTCAAAATATTACGATTTTAATTTTTTAATTTTTAAAATATTTTATAAAAATAAATTCAAACTCTATTTTATAAAAATATTTTTAAATATTTTAATTTTTTTGTTATGTATTTGGTTACGATTTGAGTGTAGAGTTGTGAAAGTGGTATGGAGTTTCGAGTTATGTGTTTGGTTATGAGTTTTAAAAATAATTTCTTAATTGAGTTTTGTTTTATGTGTTTAGTTACGATTTGAGTGTAGAGTTGTTTTTAAATTTAAAATATTAACATTTTAAATTATTTAAATTTTTTGAATATTTAAATTATTTAAATTTTTACGATTTCAATTTTTTGAATATTTATTTTGATTTTTTACTTATTAAATTTTTTAGATTATTTAAATTATTTAAATATTTATGATTTAAATTTTTTGAATATTTATTTTGAAAAAAAATTATTTCCTTTGTAGTATTTTCAATTAAAAAATTGATTACTGTTATTTTCTATTAATAATAAATTTTTTTAATTGAATTTTAAATAGAGTTTGGTTATGAGTGTTGATCAGAATTTTCAATAGTGTGAAAGTAGTGTGTTTTGTTATGAGTTATAATAATTTGAATTAAGTTTTGAAAACTCTTTCCAAAACTCATAACCAAACAAATTTTCTTACTTCACATGTCAAATCAAACTTTCAAAACTTAATTTTACACTCAATTTAAAACTCAATTCAACACTCTATTCAAAAACCATAACCAAACAAATTTTCTACACTCAAATCATAATTCCACAACTCACAAACTCAAAATTCAAATCATATTTACAAAACTCTACCAAACGCAACCTAACATTCTTAAGGCTATGGCTACGTTTGGCTTGTGAGTTGGAGGCTATTTTAGTCATAAAAAAATAAAATAAATTAAAAAATTAATAAGACAAAATATTATATCTAAGTCATAATCATTTTATTTTTTCTCTCACAAAAGTCAAAAAAATAAAAAAGTCCACCCAAATGAAATTTTTTAGCCCAGGCTAAAATAATCAAAAAGTCAATCTATTTTCCAAACGAAGGCTATGTTTGGCATGTGTGGTTCGAGTTATTTTAACTACCAAAAGACAAAATAAGTTAAAAAGTTAATAAGGCTAGTTTGGCATCCCATAAAAAATCTAAAAAGTCAAAATATCACTATCCTATTTAAGTCACATCACATCTCTACCACATCACTTCAAACTCAACTCATATTTCATAAAAAGTCAAAAGTACACTTATTTAGTATATCCCAAACAACACAAAATGTCACATTCAAACTATAATCATTTCTTTTTTTCTTTCACAAAAGTCAAAAAAATTAAAAAATCTATTCCAAATAAATTTTTTTAACCCAAGCTAAAATAGTTAAAAACCTACCATAGTTTTTATTTGCTCAAGGGTGGATAGATAGAGCGTATTTCCTATTTGTGCCACAAAATATGTTGTGGTGTCCTATATAAGCACATTTTTTATTTTTTATTTTTTTTGTCATATTATCTTTCTATTTTTTTGCATATTTTTTTTTATAAAAACTCAAAAAGTATACTTATTTAGATCATTCCAAATAAGATTTAAATTCAACTTTTAAAAAAAAGTACAATTTAGTCTTTATGAAATTTTCTCTTTTTTGGTTTCCTCTATTATTTAAAAAAGGAGGATCCTTTCTCGTCCAAAATCTAGATTGGAAAGCGTTGTTTTAGCCCGTGAGGCTCATTATAAGTTCTGTTTCGATAATCCAAATCATTTATTTTGTCGGGTAGTTTAGGTAGATTAGGTAAATCCGATAACTATAACTTATTCAATTTGTTGTGTTTGTCATAAAAAAATTGTATGATATATGTTTAAAAACACAATTGTCGTCTATTTTTTTTGTGAAAAATGTGGTCAATTGAACTAGTTATAGTTATCAGATCGAATTAATTTTGTGTGTGGATGAAATAGATAAAAATGAACGGTTTGAATTATTGAAATTGGACCCGTAATGGGTCTCATGGACCGAAACAACGCCCTCTAATTCAGATTTTGAACTGGAGAGATCCTCCTTTAAAAATCATAGGTTAAATTACAAATACAGCCTATGAGATTTGTTTAAAGTACAAATTACTTCTGGTTTGAAAAATTACAAATACCTCTTTGTTAGAATTTTTTATTTAACAGAATTAACTAAAAAAATAAAATTCATAATTGCTCTCCTATACAATAATAAAATCACTTAAATTATTAATTAAAATATATTTATGACATCATTAAAAACTGTTAATTAACTTGATGATTTATTAATAAAATAGACGATTTGTTATGAAATTAGACATCTCATGGATGAAATATAATTTCCAGAATTATAGAAAACTATTTATATTTTAATCAAACTTCAAAGAGATGTATTTATAATTTATCTAAAAATTTTAAATTGTATAAATAAATTAATCGATTGGACCGTCCAATTGAGCTTGGGAAGCTCATGATGAGCTTACTTCAATAATTTAACATGTTTATTTTGTAGGTTATTTTATATGGATTATTCATAAAAAAAAAATATTAATTGATAATAATTGTAGTCATATTATTTTATTATAGATATATATTAAAAATGATAAATATAATTTAAAAAATATATTATAATATTTTTTAAATATATATATATATAATAATATAAATAACGAAAATGACTGGTAGCTCGAAATTCGTGGCTCGATTTTGGCTCGACAGCCCAAAACGACGTCGTTTTGGGCTGTCTTTTTTTTTTTTTTTTTTTTTTTTCTTCTTCTTTGTCATGCTGGTCTGAAACAGAGGGAGAGGGAGAGAGAGAAAGAGAGAGAGAGAGGAGGCAGGTCGTCTGTCGCAGCCCTCCGCCCGCCGTCGCAGCCCTCCTCCGTCGCCTCTGCCCGATCGTCGCAGCCCCGCATCCGCCGATCGTCGTCGCAGCCCCCGCCCCTCCTCTGCCTCCGCCCCCCCGCCTCCGCCTCCATCCCGATATGTTGGCCCCCTCCAGTCCCTCCTCCTCCTCCTCCTTCTCCTCCGCTCCTCCTCCAGCCTCTCCCTCTTTCTCCTCCTTCTCTCTCACTTTTTCGAGCCAATTTCGAGTCAAAAATCTTAAACTACCAATCGCGATGGTATAAATAAATCCATCTAATTCTTTTTATAGATAATTTATATAGATAAACTTATAAAATGAATGACCGTGGTGGATTGGATGGTCTAATCTAATCTATCTTTTTTAGTGCACTATAGACAAGTTACTTCTGTGACGTTTAGGTGTAGGACTTTAGACAAGTTACTTCTATTATTTACGTGTACAGTACACTAAAAAACAATAATATAAATATGGCAAATTACAAACACCCTCCTTGAGGTTTGATAAAAATATAGATTTTCCTTTTAAGGTTTGAGAAATTACAAATTATCCCTGATGATTAAATTTTTATAACAAATTAGAAAAAATTAGGGGAGAATTTGTATAAAAATAAAAACATCAAGGGACAATTTGTTATGAAAATATAAACTTCAAAGGCGAGATGTAATTTCTCAAACCTCAAGGAGAAATCTATATTTTCACCAAATCTCGAAGGGGTGTCTGTAATTTGCCCTAATAAATAAATTGATTTTTTGTATTTTTGTTTATGCGACTCACGAATATCGAAATATGTATTGTTGTACAAATAGTATTTTGGAGAAATAACAAATAAAAAATAATTTAACTTTTATAATAAAATAAAATAAAATAAAATAAAATATTATTTTTATTTATTTTTAATCTAAATTATATGCGTGTTTTACTAGTAAAATTGACAAATATCCCATTGTTAAAAATTTTTATTTAATAAAATTAACTGAAAAGATTGTTTGGGATGATCTAAATAAGTACACTTTTTGTCTTTTTATGAAAAGATGTGCAGAAAAATAGAGAGGTAATGTGATGAAAAAAAGATAAAAAGATGAATTATTTGAGATATGCCAAACTTGACCTAAATTTTTAGTTATTCTTTTATATAATAATAAAACTACTTAAATTAGTAATTGAAATAAATTTTTAATATTATTAAAAATTATTAATTAATTTAATAAATAAATAATTTATTATAAAATTATAAACTTCAGCCACACGAGATGTTATTTTTTAAAACTGCACAAAATAATATATATTTCAAATAAATTTATTTATAATTTATTCTTAATTTTATAATCACTCAAGCCTATTTTAGAAAATGGATTATAATTTATTTTTCAGATTATAACCCACTTCTTCTCTCATAAAAAAAATTACTTATAAATTGATTATAAATAACTTTTTATCAAAAGATTGATTATAATCATCTTTTCAAAGGAGGTGAAAAGTCATGCATTAGATGGGCAACAAAACAATGAAGACGCTACTCTGCTCTGATTCTTACACGTGTACGGGTGGATCAACACCACTTTTTCCTTCTCCTGCTCTATAAAGACAAGGACTCTCTGCCCATTAAAAATCATCCAAGAGCTTTGTGTGTTTGGGTGAATTCAATTTCCATTGAAACCATTTCCGTAGCTTTCTCTTTTTCTCTTTCTTTTTCTCATCTTAAGGGAGGAATGTCTTGCTGCGGAGGAAACTGTGGCTGCGGCTCTGGCTGCAAGTGTGGCAGCGGCTGTGGAGGGTATATCCAACTTCACTACAATTTTATTGTTATTATATATATATATTGGGATTTTCAAAAGCAGAAAACAATGAAAAGTTCAAAAAACTTAAGAAAATTACAACAAATTTTTTTTTAAAGTTTTAATTTTGTCAATTTAAATCGTAATTTTTTTAATTAAGTTTTAGATTGTACGTTTCAAAACCCGAAAAAAAAAATGTTATAATAAGAGTTGAGTCTTTAAATGATCTTCTTGATGAGTCAAGGCATATTTAAGATTTGTTCATATCATGTAACGATTTTTTCATTTAAGCCTTGTTTTGGATGGGGGTTGGTTTTTAAGCTAGTCTCTGTTAAAAAAATCTCGTTTGTGATAGGTTTTTTGATTTTTTTTTTTGACTTTTGTGAGAAAAAAATAAAATAATTATGATTTAGATGTAGTATTTTGTTTTATTGATTTTTTAATTTATTTTGTCATTTTATGACTAAAATAGTTCCAAATCACATGCCAAACATAGCCTAATATTAATTGGTTTTTAGATTGGATGCATTTAAAAATTCTAATGAAACAATTTTTGAAAATTTGAAATTAATTTTGATTTGTCTTGAATGGTAGGTTGTTTTTAAATATGTTTGCCAAATAAATTTTATATATTTTAAAAAATAAAATAAAATAAAAGTAAGAAGCAAATTTTTTTGGGGTGGTCGTATCGTAAGATATTTATAAAGTTGATTATTTGAGCAAGTTTATTCCGCTCTATTAACTCGGAAGCTAAGATCTCACCTCACTTTATAATCACTTGGACTAAAATCTCATCATTGATACGTAAGTCTCATGATCACTTGAACTACAACTTGGATCTGAATACAGGGTTAAACATATCTAAAAAAAAATTATTCTAAAATTAATACATCTAAGAAGTATCTTGTTTATGTATTTGTTTCTTATACCTTGATTGGGTAATTTATTGGCAGGTGTGGGATGTACCCTGACATAGAGAAGAGCACCACTACAACCACCACCATTGCTGGTGTTGCACCACCAGTGAAAATGTACGTGTATATATAATTATCATTGAACCTTTCTGTTTTAGGGGTGTTTTGGGACAATGGTAGAAAGTCAGTTTTTTGACTTTTTTAACTTTTTTTAATCAAAAAAATTAATTTTTTTACTCAAAACAATCTAATTTTTTGTCAAAAAAAAGTCAAAAAAATTAATTTTTTACCAACTTCTCAAAACACAACTGCCTATTTTGGGAAGGTGGTAAAAATTAATTTTTTTGCTTTTAACCAAGATTTTTTAGAGTGATTTGGAAAGTTAGTAAAAAGTTGCTTTTAACCAAACTTTTTGAAAGTGATTTGACTAAAATATCCTCACTCAACTTAAAAAATTTACATTTTATCCAAACTTACAAAATATAAATATTGAGGGTAGATATGTAATTTTTCAACCAAATTTCATCGGTTCCCAAATGACACAGAAAACGCTAGCTGCGTTTTCCTCCAAAACGCAAACCATGCGTTTTTTCCCTTTTCCCAAAAGATTGATTAGTTTTCCAATAAAAAAAAATATGAATTTAAGTTGTACAACCTTTCAGGGACTCAGAGGGGTCTGAGAAGAGCTCTGGAGCTGAAGGAGGTCATGGTTGCGACTGTGGATCAAACTGCGAGTGTGACCCATGCAACTGTTAAGATGACTTGGGTTCCAATGCCAAGCCTCAACCAAAGCACCCTTATATGTTTAGTTTGATATTAAAATAAAATTTTTAAAAAAATGTTTGGGTTTGGGTTTTTATTTTATGTATTATGAGGATTTGCGGGTTAAATGCAATAAAATAATGGACTTGGTTTGTACTGGTGAAGTTTGTATTTGTGTCTGCTTTGTGGGATTTGGAGTTTGATGAGGATGATGATGATGTATGTGTGAAAGGAGGGTTGAATTGTATGGAAACAAATTGATGCATATGAAATATCTAGCCACCTTCAATTGTTGTGTAATATTTGCATCTCCACCGCCCAACAGTTTTTAAAACAATATTGATTGGTCGTCTGAAAAATCATGGCTCAAAATATCTCAAATCACGTCGTTTTGGGTGTAAAATGATATCGTTTTGATATATTAGATTCACAAAATTTGGGTCACTAAATATTTTTTTTTAAAAAAATAATAAAAGATAACTGTTTGGTTCCTTGAAAATCATGGGTAAGTAGAAGTTTTATTATTAGACTGGAATAATTTTTTTTTCTTTATTTCTCTCTTATTGATGGTATAAAATTAAAAAAAAAAAATTATTATTTAATTATTATTTTTTTTGGATCAATATTATAGGATGTTAGTTAATTTGTTAGTAAAATTTAATTATAACTAAAGTGATATTGTGCTCTATCAATTCGTATCCTTAATTTTTTTTTTTCATCACACAGGTTCCGTTTGTTTTTAGAAGTAAATTGTTCAATTATTTTTATATAAAATAATAAAAAAATAAAAACAATATTAAACATTAATGTTTTAAAAAAATGTCGTAAAAAATTTTAAAAAAATAAAAATAAAATAAAAAATTTTCAAAAAAAATAAAACAAATAAAATAATAATTTTTACTTAATAAAAATATAAAAAATTAAATATCAATGTTCAAAAAAAATGCCTAAAATAAATTTAAAAAAAAATTTATTTCTAGTCCAGCGGAATATTTTTTTAATACCAAGTTTTGGAGGCCCATCCAAATCCACTCCCCAATGGGATTCATAATCCGGAACTCACTATCAATCCCCTCTTTATCTCTCAAAACAGACATAATATTAATAAGTCTCACCTCACTACTAATTCCAATCCTCCCTTTTAACTTTCCGAACAAACGGGCCAGAGGGTTACTCTCTAAGATATGGATCACTGGGCTAAAGTGAGTACGTGGTAGGCCCCATAGTGCAAATTGGACAGTCCAACGACGTGCAGTGAAGCCTGCCCCATTCATTATTTATCTTACATATGATCTTATTCTATGAAAAATCTTATATGTTCATTGCACATTTATAAAGAAATTATTTGTCTATTTTTTCTTTAGACTAGTTATAAGAATTTAAATCTGAACTTCAATTAAGTTAGGAAGTATTTCAACCTATAAACTCAACCAAAGTTTACATTATTCAACAAAAATACTATATATCATTAATTTTATTCTTAAGTTCTTATTTTTTGAGGACTTGATGTTTAAGTTAGTTTAGAGCAACTCTAATCACTCTCTTCATTTTGGAATGTCTAAAATATAAGAAAATATATGTTTTTTATTTTGCCTAATTCCTTTTTATCAATATATTCCAATGTAACTCTTTATTTTACCTATCTATCAATGGATTCGTTTGGAAAGTGGGTTGACTTTTTAACTTTTTGGCTATTTTAGCCTGAGGGTAAAAAGTCTCGTTTGAGAAGGACTTTTTGACATTTTGTAAGAGAACGAATGTAATGATTATGGGTTGGATGTGATATTTTGTCTTATTGAGTTAAAAATCCTATTTTATTTTTTTGTGACTATTTTAGTCAAAAAATCCCAAACCTCAACTTCCTAAACAAGCTCTATACAAACTCTTTGAAGAGTCTTTCAAGGCTCTTCAAATGTAGTTAGCCTTGACTTTTTTTGTTAAAACAACTATTATAATAATTAGTCTGTTAGAGTGACTAAAATATGATAATTTTATATAATAACCAACAAGGCTCTTTTAAAAAGCTGCTCTTACACACTTCTCAAATTTTTTATTTCTAAGTTTACTGTGAAAGTGAGATGAACAATTAGTAAGATATGGGCTGCACCTATAATAAATGTGGTTCATAATTTTACTTTTTGAATAATTTTCTCAATAATTTTTCAATTTATATAATCTAATATTATATAAATAATCTAACAAAAAATGCTATGAATTTATCCTTATAAAATTATAATTTATTCCAAATGTGTATGTGTAATAAAATTAAATTGATGAAATATGAGATCCACAAGTAAAATAAATTTAAACCACTAATTCATTTTTCTAAATAAATTTTGAATTTATAAGTATGAATTTATAGTATTGTTGTGAAGAAAAACATTGTGGAATTCAACATTATTTTTGTGAGTCTAAATCCATGGTGCCAAGCAAACACTATCCGCATTATTATTACAACAATATTATTCACCTAATTTATCACATCTTAATTTATTATATATAAGAGATCCCTAATAATATGGTACTGAAATTAGACCCGTATTGAATTTAAAAAATAATAATAATAATAATTAGACTCATATAATAAAATATGTGATAAATTAAAATTTGACACTTATTATGGGATCTGGTGATCTTTAAGGTCGATAAATTAATTGTATTTTTCTTATTATTATTGTTTTAATGGTAGTACTTGACTTCATATTAATATTAGTCCCATGATGATGGCTATTGTTTAGGTGATTGCTAAGCATGAAAGCAGTGGCCCTTTTGTTTGAGTTTGAGAGGAGGAGGGTCTTTAGAGTCGTAATACATGGAACCATTTCAATCTGTCTCTCTGCCGCTACCCAATTCCATTCTTCAAGTTTCAGCTTCTCCACCCTCCCCCCTCATAATCATTATTCATCTGAGAATGAGACTTCAGTTTCGACCCACGAAGGAGGAAGAGAGGAAAGAGAAGAAGAAGAAGAAGAAGAAGAACCAAACTTGGAGGATTGAGAAGCTCCCAAGAACAGAGCCTGTTGGGTATGCCTTCCAGAGCTGGATGGGTGACGGATTTCCCATTCACAGAGGCCATGTCTTTCACACCATCAACCGCCTAAGGAAGCTCCATTTCAACAAACGCGCTCTCGAGGTCTCCCTTTCTCTTCCTTTATATATGGCGCATATATCTATGTTGGGCAGTGTTTATTTTAGCTTGTTAGGCAATGCAATGGTGTTGGCTCTTTTTATGTTAAAAGAGTGCAAAGAATCTATGCTCACTATCTGTTTGTTTATATGCTTCAATGAATTGTTCCAGTTGCATAATAAGGTGAAATGCAGGCAATGTTCAACCTGCATATATGAACCTTACATCTACTGTGGGCAGTGTTAAGTTTAGCTGTTAAGGCAATGGTGTTGGTTCTTTAGCTTAATAAGTGTGCAAAGCATACAAGCTCATTATCTGTTTGTATATATGCTTCAAAGAATTTGTGACAGTTGCATACTGAGGTGAAATGCAGGGTATGTTCAACTTTATTTAGTCAACACTTGATTTCAATTACTCGATTGTGTTAATCTTTACCCATTATGTTGTTGTGAAATGTATTGACAAACTACATTGCCACTGTAATCGATTTTGTGTGTCTTCTCCAATAGTTTATGAAGGGAAAACTTGAACATCTTGTTTGCCTTCTGGGGTTATCTTGTGGACTGCTCGAGTTTCTGTACAACTTAGACTCATCATATTCATCATTGTTTTCAAACCAAAGAATGATCTTCACCTTGATTTTCAAACATGTGGTCGTTATGCAACTTTTATTTTAATGAAGTGAGAAACCATCATCGCCGTATTTTTTTAGAATTCCCGTCTTATTACTTTGTATTGGATTTAGTTCAAGATTTTAGTACTGATTTCTTGTTGTACATTTTATAGTAATTTTGAGAAAGCATCCTCTTGTGCATTTTAAATGGTGTTTAATATCCCTTCATAATGCTTCATCAGCACGATGACGAAAGAAGAATTTGGGTTTTATTAAGTCTGAGCTTGAGTATCTACCTGTAACTTTTAACAGGTGATGGAATGGGTGATCAGGGAGAGGCCCTATAGGCCAAAAGAACTAGACTACTCCTATCTATTAGAATTCACAACTAAGCTTCATGGGGTATCACAAGGGGAGAAACTTTTTTCTTGTATCCCACCTGAATTCCAAAAGGAGTTGCTATACAACAATCTTGTTATTGCATGCTTGGACAAAGGCATGATAAGGCTTTCACTTGCATACATGAAGAAAATGAGGGAACTGGGTCAT
Source organism: Camellia granthamiana (assembly GCA_036172215.1). Classification (NCBI taxonomy): domain Eukaryota; kingdom Viridiplantae; phylum Streptophyta; class Magnoliopsida; order Ericales; family Theaceae; genus Camellia; species Camellia granthamiana. The sequence goes on from CM069905.1 coordinate 41,251,233, forward strand.
CCGATCTCTCACTTGATTTTCAACCGCCTCATTATCCTCCATTCTTCGCCGAGCCGTAGGAAGGCCATCACAAGAATCCTTAGACAAATGAGGGCTGATAAGGTGGATCCGCATGTTTCCACTTATAACATTCTGATGAAAATCGAAGCTAATCAACACAATATTGAAGGATTGGTTAAGGTATTTGGTGAGATGAAGAGAGCACAAGTTGAGCCAAATGAGATATCCTTCTGCATATTAGCAACTGCACATGCTGTGGTAAGACTGTACACCGTTTGCGATGCCTATGTTGAAGCAGTCGAGAAGTCAGCAACGGGAAATAATTGGTCAACATTAGATGTCCTTCTTATATTGTATGGATATTTGGGGAAGAAGAAGGAGATAGATCGAACTTGGGGTATTTTGCAAGAACTTCCTCATGTCAGGTCTAAGAGTTTCTTGGTGGCTATTGAAGCATTTGGCAGGATTGGGGGGCTAAGTCGTGCTGAACAGCTTTGGTTGGAAATGAAATCAAAGAAAGGGTTGAAATCAACCGAGCAATTCAATTCAATGATATCTGTTTATTGCAGGCTTGGGTTTATTACTAAAGCAACTAAACTGTATAAAGAAATGGAGCAAAATGGATGCAAACCAAATGCCATAACATATCGACACCTTGCTCTCGGTTGCTTGAAAGCGGGTTTAATGAAAGAAACTCTAAAAACACTAGATTTGGGAAATGATTTGTCAACAAGTACCAGGATCAGGAAATCAACCCCGTGGCTTGAGATTACTCTTTCAATAGTTGAAATTTTTGCTGAGAATGGTGACATAGAGAATGCTGAGAAGCTCTTTGAAGAATTGAAGAAAGCAAATTATACTAGGTATACTTTTGTGTACAATACCTTGATTAAGGCTTATGTCAAGGCCAAGATTTTTTATCCAAATCTTTTAAAAAGGATGATTCTGGGAGGGGCTAGGCCAGATTCCGAGACCTATAGCCTCTCGAAACTTATTGAGCAGTATCGAACCTAATTGTGTGCTGTTATGATTGGTTAAGTTGAATTTTTTTCAGTTTATTGCAGTTATGTTGTATGTTGAAGAAAATAAACGTGGAAGAGATGGAGGAAACCATGATCATTCTGCCGGCGGATATGACAAGAAAGCTTGAGCATGCCAAGAAAGCTCGGATTGAGTTGCCACCCCTAAAAATCTTTTTGAAGTTATAAATTTTTTGCATTCTCTCGGAACTTGAAGCATATCATTCACATCCGTGTATATTACCTAGAGTAAACAATTTTATTTTATTTTATTTTTTTTTTTAAGCAATTTTTTGCCAAGTACAGATGGAAATGGAATGCACATGTTCAATTCTGTTTGCCTTTCTCTGACCTGTTTGACAGGCTCAAAATTTATGGCCGTGATTGCTACGTAATGTGATTTTCTGATTTCTACAGACAAAGTTTGAGATTGTATGTATGCAGCTGGTAAAAAGAATGAGATTGTTTGCTCCATATTCCTTTATATTTGGTGAAATTTGGATTTATCCTGGAAATCTTTTGGCCAATATTTGGATGGAGAAAAGTTTAACCACGAATTTAGATCATTTGGCCAATATTAGAAATTTTGGCTTAATAATTCAGTAAAAAAACAAAAACAAAAAAAAAAACATTTGTTTCTTTCATTTGTTCTTTTGAAGACTTGGGTATGAATTCCTCCTATAGCTCTGTGTATCATCAATATTCTTTATTTTTTAAAGCAGTTTTTCTATATGTATAGACCAGAACCGAACGTAATCTCTCACATGAGTATGAAATCCACAAAAAGTCAAATTTGCCTCATACGAGGAGCTTGTATCTGGTTTTATGATCGGTTTCTGTGCTCCTAAACTTTTCTTTCGAAAAGTCCTTGCTTCATTGCGAAACAGAACCAGGAAATAAGAAAACAACTTGAAATCATAGAACCCTCCATGATAACAGGTTTTGAGCTCTATTACACACTTTTTTCAGCACTTCAAAAACTATTTAATTTAAACACTTTAAATAAACAGTACATTAGTCTTGTAAATTTGAACAAAGTAAATGATAAATGCGGTCCATAGAAAGCCCCTAGCACACTTTTCATTCAACAACTTGCAATTTAGTTCAATAAGAAACCCTGAACAAGTTGTTCAAGCCAACAAGATTGGGAATCCATGATTATAATTTTGTGATGAAAATTACAAATATTTATGGTGTATGTAATGTTAATTTATGATTAAAAAAAAAAGGGTATGAATGAAAAATTTATGATATACATCTTAAAATAAAAATGATACTGATGATTCTGCTAGCTCCTGATGGAACATGTCGGGTTGATCCACGCCTCCCAAACCGTTGTCCGATTGCTGGGCCCACGGAGAAACTTGCACAAGAGTTTAACGGGAACGGGAGTCTCTCAGCGAACCCTCCGATGAGCAAGTTAGAGAAGAGAGTAATGGAGTGTAGAGATAGGATGGTGATAAAGAATTTAACCTTCTTTTTGTCTTAGAATATAGCGATCCCGGGTTTTACCCCTTGTGTACAGTGGTTCCGTAGATGTTAACAGTTGTTTAAGTCTTGTTTACATCCTTTCATACTTTGTATTTGAGTTATAGGATGTGTCGAGCAGGTGTGTTACAGATTGGTTGAACTTAGGAACCAAAACTAGTTGCCCAGATTTTGGCTTGTCCGCTCGAGCGGAGCTTTTGGCGCTCGAGCGGGGAACTTGTTGTTGCTTGGCCGCTCGAGCGGGGGTTTTGACGCTCGAGCGGGAAAATCACCCTTCCAGTATTTCCTCTGCAGTGTTGTCCGCTCGAGCGGGAGTTTGTGTGTGACGCTCGAGCGGGGGACCTGTGTGCAAAAGTTCTGAGAGTGTGCATCCGCCGCTCGAGCGGGGCGACTGGGTTAAAGCTCCGTGTTTTGACTTTTTGAAATCACTTTTTCACATCTCTTCTCTCTCTTACTTTTCCAAAAACACCATTGTTGAGCTTCTCACTCTAGAGCTCTACCTTCTTTCTAGGTATTGATGTAGTAAGAGTGATTTCCTCACCTTTGGCCTTTACAAAAAAGTTGTTGATCGTCGAAGGCTACCTTTTGATCCGAAAAATTTGTGATCTGGAGCATTTTCGTTTTCTTCATCTTCTTTGTTGGAGCTCAAACTTTGAGGTAGGGATATCCTACTCCTTCTTATGGATTTTGTCTTTAAATTTTAGTATTTTGATATGTTGGGTATTGTTGGGTAGTTTTGAGGAAGTTTGGGCCTTTTTGTGTAATTTTACATAAGTTGGGGTTTTGTTTGAAATAAACCTATATGCAAGTTTGGTATGGAAAAATGAGATAGATGATGGAATGTGGATGAAAATGGAACCTTGGGGTTGTTTTGTTAATTATGGGAGTTTGCCCTAATTGTTTTAATTAATTAATGTATATAATTAATTAAAGGAAATGAGGAATTGAATTGGAAATGTTGAAATTTGGAATGTATGGGATTAAAGGGTGTAGTTGAGTTATTTATCGCTCACCAAATTGAAATGTTGATATATTATCCATTTTGTGCATTTATTTCCTGTTTAGAAATAACTGCTTTGGGTTATCGGTGGAGGATAGTCTTGATTGTTGTAGATAATGCATGATGATTAGGCAAACGAAAACTAATCAATGGAATGTGTCATGGAACTTGACGGTTGATGGAATACATTAGCTTTATGTATTGATTGATTGTATGTAGAACCTATGTGTTTATATACATTGTGTGTAGAGGAGGAGATGGGGGATGTACTCCGCGGTTTAGGGGAAGATGGGGGATGTACCTCTAAACCGGTTAGTGTTGGGAGGAGATGGGGGATGAACTCTGTAGATACAGCTCATATGCTTGTCTAGAGAAGAGTAGATACAGCTCATATGCTTGTCTAGAGAAGAGTAGATATAGCTCATATGCTTGTCTAGAGGAGAGTAGATATAGCTCATATGCTTATCTTTGATTGTGTGATATAGTTCTTATACTTATCTGTTGATGTATTGATATAGCTAATATGCTTATCTGTTGATGTATTGATTTAGCTAGTATGCTTATCTACCGAAAATGAAAAGAAAATGAAAAGTAACATGGACTTGTATGTCATGTAATTGGAATGTGATATAAGTGGATGTATCAGTGTTGGCCATCTATCAATTGCTAATCTTTTAGTCATTATTCATAGCTGGTTTAGTGTATTTCTACTGGGCTGTGGCTCACCCTATATGGGGACATCATTTTCAGGTACAGGTAGCATGCCATCTCCAAGGACATAGCTTGGGAGGCTAGAGGCAGACAGACTTTTGGATGTTATTTCCCTTTGATGTATTACATGTAAATTCAAGCCTAGGGCTTAATGTATGTATGAGTTAGTACTCATTTCTTGTAACCAAGTGTTGGTTTGGAAAGTTATAAGCCCATGGGGCGTTTACTTTTGCTGTCAACATGTAATACTTTTTGTAAGGAAATATTCTGATGAATAGAAGGATGTTGATCTTTTATGTACAAATGCATGTCAATATTGTTGAGTTAAATGTTATTATTTTGAGGGCGTTACAACTTGGTATCAGAGCGTACCGGGTTCGAATACTTTGGGTACGTGGGAAGTGATTAGGATCACAATGGGTTTGTCTCGCTTGATAGAGACTTAGGTGTAGAGTCATATGCTATGTGTTTAAATTGATAACATGCTTATGTGACTATATGGGTATGGGATTTAATTTCTAGGATGTTGATTGGATCCTTGGGTTTCTGGGAGTCTTGTCGGAAAAGCACTTGATCAATGCTGTTTCTAACCGGAACTCTAGTAACGCCTCGGGACTATCATTATCCGGAAATGAAATTCGTAAGTGCTTATGTGTTTATGTGCTTACGTGGAGTGAATTATAGTTGTCCATCACTAGGACGCGAGTGTTTAGTTTCGGCACATTTATGAATGTGCTAATGTTCTTCGTTTCCTTTATTAGATGTCAGGACGAGGAAGAGGTGGTAGGCGTGGTAGGCCTAGGAGGCAGGAAGTGCCTATACCGGATGAGGTTCCGGCAGTACAGGAGGGAGTTGGTCAGGCCAATGTGGCCGAGCCAGCGGGTCAGCAAGCTATGAGTGCTTTGGCCCCAGAGATAGCAGGAGCTTTGGGTATTCTCAGAGCAGGGAATCAGGTTGCTGAGTCAGGGCCTTCTTTCTTGAAGAGGGAGTTCTTCCGGTCTAACCCGGATGAGTTTGTTGGGGATCCAAAGGAACCACTGAAGGTAGATGAGTGGTTGGAGCAAATGAGTAAGACGTTCGAGATGCTTGGCATCGAGGACGGAACACTGAAAGCGACCTTGGCATCCTTCCAGTTGAAGGGAGATGCGGGTCAATGGTGGAAGTACGAGAAGGGTCGTGTTGGTGGTGCATGGGAGGCTTTTGTGGAGGCTTTCCAGGAGAGGTTTTTATCTTCAGCTGCTAGGGAGAAGCTGAGGGATCAGTTTTACCGGCTTAATCAGCAGGGTTTGTCTGTGGCCGAGTTTGAGGCTACATTCACTAGCTTGTCCAGGTTTGCACCTGAATTTGTGGCGTCCGAGGAACGCCGTTGCTATGAGTTTGAGCGGAAGTTGAGGCGTGGCCTCAAGTTGAGGGTTGGTGGATCTTTTATTCGGGAGTATAGACATCTGGTGGATGCTGCAGCTCATATGGAGCTCTTGATGCAGGAGGAGGAAGAAGAGAAGCATAGAGGTTCCAAGAGGAGCCAAGATGGCCAGGGTGATGGCAAGAGACAGAGGGGTTATAACCCTCAGCAGTCTCAGGGTGGTGTGGCTAGATCGACCTTTCCAGTGCCGAGTGAGGGCTCGGGGAGAGGCAATCAGAGGGAGTTCACCTGTTACAAATGTGGTCTGTTGGGCCACAAGGCTTCGGTTTGCCCACGGAAGGGCGGAGGTCAGAGAGCTACTTCTTCTTCAGCTAGACCGTAGAGTCAGAGTTTGGGCAGGGGGCAGCCCTTGTCTTGTTATCAGTGTGGATAGCCTGGGCACCTGAAGAGGTTCTGCCCACAGTTGAGTGCCACTTCAGGAGCGTCTGGTTCTAGGCAGACGCAGAGTTTTCAGCCAGCTCAGTCTGTACAGGCCTCGAGGGCTAATCCGGGAGCTTCGTCATCTCAGACTGTGCAGCAGTCGTTTGCTCCTAGAGGTGAGCAGGTGGATCAGGGGCCTACAGGGCGCGTGTATGCCGTTACCGTGTTGGATCTAGTACCGGCTCCATCAGTAGTGAGAGGTACCTTTCTGTTTTGGCAACTCGGTTGCTAGTGTATTGATTGATACGGGTGCGTCTCATTCTTTTGTATCTGCTACATTTGCATCTATGTTGGAGTTGGAGTTAGCACTATTAGCATCTCCTATTTGTGTTGTGTCACCTGTTGGGGGTGAGTTGATTTTGAAGCACGGATGTAGAGATTGTGATATAGAGGTCGCCGATCATAGACTTCCATTTCCTTTTGTAGTTATGCCCATGAAAGGCTTTGACGTTATATTGGGTATGGACTGGTTATCGTCATACCGGGCAGTTATTGATTGCTACCGCCAGAGGGTCACTTGTTGTACCGTGAGCGGGGAGTGTTTCCATTTCTTGGGGGACCGGGTTGGTAGTGTTTTGCCACTGGGGTATGATCCGCGAGGGCGGAGTGAGCTTAGTAGTCTACTTGCTAGCTTTATGAGTGGTGAGTGTGACGAGACCCAGATTGTGTTGCCGAGGGTGGTTTGTGAGTATTCGGATGTTTTTCCCGAGGATCTTGTTGATTTGCCACCTCATCGAGAGATTGAGTTCTCTATTGATTTAGTGCCCGGTACGGTGCCGATTTCTATGGCACCCTATCGTTTTGCCCCAGCAGAGTTGGTTGAGTTGAAAGTTCAGCTCTAGGAATTGCTAGATAAGGGCTTCATTCGCCCTAGTACTTCGCCGTGGGGAGCACCGGCCCTCTTTGCTAAAAAGAAAGATGGTGCCTTAAGATTGTGTATCGACTACCGGAAGTTGAATCGGGCTACGGTTAAAAATAAGTACCCTATGCCCCGTATAGATGATTTGTTTGACCAGTTGAAGGGTTCCCGTTGTTTCTCTAAGATAGACTTGAGATCGGGTTACCACCAGTTGAGGGTCAGGGAGGAGGATATTCCGAAAACGGCATTCCGTACGCGGTATGGCCATTATGAGTTTTTGGTGATGCCATTTGGGCTTACCAACGCACCGGCAGTCTTTATGGACTTGATGAACCTGATCTTCCGGGAATTCTTGGATCGTTTTGTAGTCGCCTTTGTGGACGACATTCTTATCTATTCACCTTCAGAGGAGGAGCATGAGGCACACTTGAGAGTGGTGCTTGAGTTGCTTAGAGCCCATAGGCTGTATGCCAAGTTTGGGAAGTGTGAGTTCTGGCTAGGAGAAGTCAAGTTCTTAGGCCATGTGGTTTCCGGGGAAGGGGTGTCTGTTGATACATCCAAGACTGAGGCAGTGCAAGATTGGGCACAGCCTACGAGTGTGTTTGAGATCCGCAGTTTTCTGAGATTAGCTGGGTATTACCGTTGGTTTGTGAAGGATTTCTCCAGGTTAGCTTCACCATTGACTAGACTGACTCGGAAGGGAGTCAAATTTGTATGGAGTGAGACTTGTGAAAAGTCGTTCCAAGAGCTGAAAGTTAGATTGACCACCGCTCCAATTTTGATTATTCCGGAGAGGGGGTTGGGTTACGCGGTTTATTGTGATGCCTCACGAGAGGGTTTGGGTTGTGTATTGATGCAAGAGAGGAAAGTGGTAGCTTATGGCTCACGTCAGTTGAAAATTCACGAGAAGAATTACCCTACACACGACCTAGAGTTAGCAGCAGTGATCTTTGCCTTGAAAATCTGGAGGCACTACCTTTATGGTGAGAGATTCGAGGTGTTCTCGGATCATAAGAGTCTGAAATATCTGTTTACACAGAAAGACTTGAATTTGAGGCAGAGGAGGTGGATGGAGTTTATCGAGGATTACGACTTTGAGTTGCATTATCATCCAGGGAAGGCCAATGTTGTGGCCGATGCCCTTAGCAGGAAATCCATAGGTGATGTAGCTTGTATAGCCATCCGGAAATGGGAGATGTTGGGGGAACTTGACGAATTTGATTTGCTTCTGGGCGAATCCGTTGAAGCTGCGACTTTGTTTTCTGTTGTTGTGCAGCCTACACTTGTGACTCGAGTGTTAGAGGCACAGAGAGGTGACCTTGAGGTAGAATCCCTCCGAGAGAAAATCTCCAGTGGAAAGGTTGAGAAGGGTTTGGCGGTGTATCCCAACCTGAATGTGAGATACCGAGACCGTTTGTTTGTGCCGGAGTCTTGCCGAGAGGAAGTACTCCGAGAGTTTCATCATTCGCACCTTGCGGTGCATCCGGGAGGTACTAAGATGTATCAGGACTTAGGTCGCCAGTTCTGGTGGCGGGGCATGAAGAGAGATGTGGCAGTTTTCGTGTCTAAGTGCCTTACTTGTCAGCAAGTGAAGGCCGAACATCAGAGGCCAGCGGGTTTGTTACAACCCTTGCCTATTGCCGAGTGGAAGTGGGAGCATGTCACTAAGGACTTCGTTGTAGGCCTTCCGAGGACGCAGCGGGGTAGTGATGCCATTTGGGTGGTTATAGACCGGTTAACTAAGTCGGCGCACTTCATTCCTATGCGCGTGAGAGATTCGATAGATCATCTTGCCAACTTGTATATTCGGGACATAGTGAGATTGCACGGGATCCAGTGACAATCGTCTCAGATAGAGACCCTCGTTTTACTGCTAGGTTGTGGCAGAGTTTGCAGAGTGCCTTGGGCACTAAGTTGACCTTTAGTACGGCTTATCATCCTCAGACTGACGGGCAGTCCGAGCGTACTATTCAGATCCTTGAGGATATGCTTCGAGGTTGTGTCCTAGACTTTAGTGGGACGTGGGAGAGGCACTTGCCCTTGGTGGAGTTCGCCTACAACAACAATTTTCAGTCTTGCATCGGTATGGCACCGTTTGAGGCCTTGTATGGTCGACCGTGTAGGTCTCCAGTTTGTTGGGCCGAGGTGGGTGATGCACCCTTGTTGGGTCCGGAGTTGGTTAGGGAGACGACGGAGAAAGTTGAGCTTATCCGTAGGAGACTTGTTACAGCCCAGAGTCGTCAGAAATCTTATGCCGACCGTAGGAGGAGGCCTTTAGTGTTTGAGGTAGGTGATCATGTTTTCCTGAAGATATCACCTAGGCGAGGTTTGATGAGGTTTGGGAAGAGAAGGAAGTTATCCCCTCAGTTTATCGGTCCCTTTGAGATCCTTGAGAGGATTGGGGAGGTTGCTTATCGCTTGGCTTTGCCGCCGCAGTTGTCCGGAGTGCATGACGTGTTTCATGTGAGTATGCTTCGGAAGTATGAGCCGGATCCGTCCCACGTGTTAGATTGGACCGACTTAGAGGTAGACGAGGATGCCTCGTATGTGGAGAGACCGGTTCGGGTCTTGGATAGGCGGGATCAAGTCCTGCGTGGCAAGACCATCCCTTTAGTGAAGGTTTTGTGGAAACATCACGGAGTGGAGGAGGCTACTTGGGAACGTGAGTTGGAAGTCTGCAAGAAATATCCGGACTTGTTTGATGATGTGTAATCATGCATTGAAAATTTTGTTGTAAAATTGAACCTAAAGAGTATTGAATATACCTTAGGTTGTAAGACATGGTATATGTTTTGGTTTATGGAGGTGTATTTTGAAACTTTCCTTATTATGGAAGTTTAATGTAACATTGTATATGTTGAATGTATTGTAGAACTGGAAATGTATCATGAACATTAGTTATGATATGGAATTGTGAACCATGTATGTTGGAAATGGTTGGAAATGGAAGAGAAATGCATGTTAATGATGCCCTTGTAATATATGTTGCTTTTACATATTGTGAGATGCCTCTTGATAAGAGATGGGATGACCGGTAATGGGTCGAGTTGTTGAATGTTGTAATATAACATTGTTTAAAATGGAGAAAAACTTGTTTTCCAAAAACTTGTACTTAATTTCGGGGACGAAATTCTTTAAGGGAAGGAGGTTATAGCGATCCCGGGTTTTACCCCTTGTGTACAGTGGTTCCGTAGATGTTAACAGTTGTTTAAATCTTGTTTACATCCTTTCATACTTTGTATTTGAGTTATAGGATGTGTCGGGCAGGTGTGTTACAGATTGGTTGAACTTAGGAACCAAAACTAGTTGTCCAGATTTTGGCCTGTCCGCTCGAGCGGAGCTTTTGGCGCTCAAGCGGGGAACTTGTTGTTGCTTGGCCGCTCGAGCGGGGGTTTTGACGCTCGAGCGGGAAAATCACCCTTCCAGTATTTCCTCTGCAGTGTTGTCCGCTCGAGCGGGGGTTTGGACGCTCGAGCGGGAGTTTGTGTGTGACGCTCGAGCGGGGAGTTAGGTGCTCGAGCGGGGGACCTGTGTGCAAAAGTTCTGAGAGTGTGCATCCGCCGCTCGAGCGGGAGTCTGTGAGTGCCGCTCGATCGGGGGTTTGGCCGCTCGAGCGGGGCGACTGGGTTAAAGCTCCGTGTTTTGACTTTTTGAAATCACTTTTTCACATCTCTTCTCTCTCTTACTTTTCCAAAAACACCATTGTTGAGCTTCTCACTCTAGAGCTCTACCTTCTTTCTAGGTATTGATGTAGTATGAGTGATTTCCTCACCTTTGGCCTTTACAAAAAAGTTGTTGATCGTCGAAGGCTACCTTTTGATCCGAAAAATTTGTGATCTGGAGCATTTTCGTTTTCTTCATCTTCTTTGTTGGAGCTCAAACTTTGAGGTAGGGATATCCTACTCCTTCTTATGGATTTTGTCTTTAAATTTTAGTATTTTGATATGTTGGGTATTGTTGGGTAGTTTTGAGGAAGTTTGGGCCTTTTTGTGTAATTTTACATAAGTTGGGGTTTTGTTTGAAATAAACCTATATGCAAGTTTGGTATGGAAAAATGAGATAGATGATGGAATGTGGATGAAAATGGAACCTTGGGGTTGTTTTGTTAATTATGGGAGTTTGCCCTAATTGTTTTAATTAATTAATGTATATAATTAATTAAAGGAAATGAGGAACTGAATTGGAAATGTTGAAATTTGGAATGTATGGGATTAAAGGGTGTAGTTGAGTTATTTATCGCTCACCAAATTGAAATGTTGATATATTATCCATTTTGTGCATTTATTTCCTGTTTAGAAATAACTGCTTTGGGTTATCGGTGGAGGATAGTCTTGATTGTTGTAGACAATGCATGATGATTAGGCAAACGAAAACTAATCAATGGAATGTGTCATGGAACTTGACGGTTGATGGAATATATTAGCTTTATGTATTGATTGATTGTATGTAGAACCTATGTGTTTATATACATTGTGTGTAGAGGAGGAGATGGGGGATGTACTCCGCAGTTTAGGGGAAGATGGAGGATGTACCTCTAAACCGGTTAGTGTTGGGAGGACATGGAGGATGAACTCCGTAGATACAGCTCATATGCTTGTCTAGAGAAGAGTAGATACAGCTCATATGCTTGTCTAGAGAAGAGTAGATATAGCTCATATGCTTGTCTAGAGGAGAGTAGATATAGCTCATATGCTTATCTTTGATTGTGTGATATAGTTCTTATACTTATCTGTTGATGTATTGATATAGCTAATGTGCTTATCTGTTGATGTATTGATTTAGCTAGTATGCTTATCTACCGAAAATGAAAAGAAAATGAAAAGTAACATGGACTTGTATGTCATGTAATTGGAATGTGATATAAGTGGATGTATCAGTGTTGACCATCTATCAATTGCTAATCTTTTAGTCATTATTCATAGCTGGTTTAGTGTATTTCTACTGGGCTGTGGTTCACCCTATATGGGGACATCATTTTCAGGTACAGGTAGCATGCCACCTCCAAGGACATAGCTTGGGAGGCTAGAGGCAGATAGACTTTTGGATGTTATTTCCCTTTTGATGTATTACATGTAAATTCAAGCCTAGGGCTTAATGTATGTATGAGTTAGTACTCATTTCTTGTAACCAAGTGTTGGCTTGGAAAGTTGTAAGCCCATGGGGCGTTTACTTTTGCTATCAACATGTAATACTTTTTGTAAGGAAATATTCTGATGAATAGAAGGATGTTGATCTTTTATGTACAAATGCATGTCAATATTGTTGAGTTAAATGTTATTATTTTGAGGGCGTTACATAGAAGCTCGCTTATATCCTTTGCTCATCATTTCCTTGTCCACTCCGACCTATTATGTTGGCCGAAAGCCTATGTTTTAGCTTTGCCTTGTTCATGGTGAAACCGTTCTGCCTCGACGTGAAGGGGTTATCACATTAAACGCTGCAGGGGAGCTTATTAATGGCTGATGCATAGTGCAATAACTCTGCAGAATCTTTGTCTATCTACGTGGCTGGTTCTTCTGTTGGCAAGTGTTGGGTTCTAACAATGTTGGGCTATAGTGTTTGAGTTATGCATTGGGCTCTAAGTGGTGGCGCAAAAGCCCTTATGGGCCTACCTATGTCAATAGTCCCCCATTCCCAAGTGCAGCTTCAGTCCAACGAAGGGAATACGAAAGAAGACGGGGGTTGCGAGGGGTCGATGGAGAGAAAATCGACTGTGAGGTGGGCTGACTGCGAAGGCTAACTGGGAGGAGAGCCGACCGCGAAGGGTGGCCGAGTGAAAGGGTCGACTGAGAGATGGGCCGACTGCGAAGGGTGACCGAGTGGAAAGACCGACTGGGAGGAGGACCGACCGTGAAGGGTGACCGAGTGGGAAGACCGACTGCGAGGAGGGCCGACCGTGAAGGGTGACCGAGTGGGAAGGGGAAATGGCGGCGCACGGGGCTCGAGGCACGATGTGGCATGTGATGATGTGAAGTGGAATAAACAGGGAAGGGGAAGAGAGTAGTGGATCGTGGTCGTACACGTGGCACAATCTCGTAATAAGGGAAGTGATGCGTTAGCAGGAAATAAAAGGGTAGGCTAATATAGGGCGTTGAAGAGGCGAGGGCGGAAATTTTCGAAATTTTTCAAACTGGCGAAATTTAATCTTGACCCTTGGAATATAGGTAAACCGCGGGCATTTGGAGTTATTCGCTTTACCTACCTTATCACAAAAAATCAACACATCCCTGAAGTGAACTCATTTGTCTCGTGTGACACGCCTCTACAACACTTTGCGAACTTCCTTGTGCCAGCGTCCGAAGCAATACATAGACATGTAGGAGGGATGGCCCGAGATGAAGTGCCAGCCGCAAGGCTTGACTCGTTGGGAGACGACGACGCGGTGGAGTTGGCAGAACAGTATCGAGTGGAACGAAGGGAGGAGAGGGGAACTGGTCAAGCGGCGTGGGCTCGTCCGACGACGATGATCGTAGCTGCAAAGCCAATTAGCCAAGTGGAGCCGGACCACTGGCATACCAAGGCCGACAAGTCCACGTTTATGGCGGAGGAGTTGGAGGAGGTACGAAGGAAGTACCAAATCCCCGCGGAGATAGAGTTGATGCTGCCCACATCGAGGGAGAGGGCATCGGATGCACGGCCGACGGGGTTCACGCTGTACGAGGAGGCGCTGCGGGAGGGGCTGAGGCTACCACTCCTCCAAGTAGTGATGGACGTTCTTAACAAGCTGGAGGTGGCACCGGGGCAGTTGATGCCCAACGCCTAGAAAATACTAATGGCCTGTGCGAGCGCCTGGCTGCAGGCTACCGAAGGGGCAGAAATGACGGTGGAGGAATTCTTCTCCTGCTATAAGGCCTCGGGTCAACAGGGGACGTGGGTGACCTTGTAGGCAGTGGCGGGCCGGGGTCTAGTCGCAGGCTTGCCGTCTTCGGTGAAGAGGTGGAGATCGAGATGGTTTTTCGTATCAATGAAGAATGGAATGGGAGTTTGCACAACATGGAAAGTCCCCATAACATCGGTGGAGCCAAAGTTAGATGTGGCAGCCGAAAATAGAATGAAGAAGATGAATGAGTGGAGGGAGGAGAATGGGGTGAAGTGGGATGAGCTGATCCTTCCTTCAACCTTGTTTGCCCTAAGTGTAGACACCCTATTTTTGACCGTCCTCAAGACTTGGACGTCACCGCTTGAACACCCGGTGATTATCCATGTTTGTGTTTGTTTTGAGTTCCCGGAGGCCCCGGCTGCGCGCCGTGCCTCAGGATCTCTCAACCGGCTTGTTTTGTGCTTGGTTGTGCACCAAGTACTTGTGTGTTTTTTGCATTTGAGGGTAGGGGAAGGCTTGTTAGCCATCCCTAAAGCCCACCGGCTGCCCCACACCCCCACCGACACTCCCTAGTGGCCATCGGCACTCTTTTATCCAAATCCTTGGCCGGTCGGCACTATATGTTGCCGACCGGCAGTGTTTTGTGCCGGTGACTGTTTTGGCTGGCCGGTTTGACCTTTTTGCACCCCTGGGTCATGGTGCATTCCAGCTGTGCCAGCTGGTGTGCACTATCACTCATCCCCGTGCATGGGATTGACCCCCTTGCCCTTTGAACCCCCTCAAGCTTCTAGAAGCTTGACCCCTTTTGGCCAAGCTTCTTGGAGAAGCTTGGCCAGCTGTTTTGGCTTCTCCAAGAAGCCTTGCACCCCCTTGGTCCCTTGACCCCTTTCCTCTTGCTTAGCCATTAAGCTTAGAGCCTTTTGTTGCCTATATAAGCAAGCCTTCTCTCCCTTTGATAGAGGTTAGACATTTAAGGGCAAAACCAGAGCTTATACATATATTTCTCTGATATACATCCATATATATCTATATCTCCCTCTCTCTCCTCTTGTGTGTGTGCTTTTGGACCAAAAAGTGTGATTTCACCTTACTTTTGCACCATTACACACACTACTACACCTTAATCCGAGATTGGGAGGCTTGGAGGTTTGTTTTGTGTGATCTTGGACTGGTTTTGATCACTAGAGGAGGGCTGCTCCACCTGTTCTTCATTGGATCTTCAAGGGTAAACTTTTTGCTTTAGTTTCCCCATTCTTGCAACTAGTTTCTACCCCTCTTGTCTTGTGTTTTGAGCTTTGTGGTTAACATAAAAAAACCTTGTTTTTACTTGCTCAAGAACATTCATTAAGGTCACTTTTGTATTTGAGTGAAGCCTCGCTCTTTTAGGCCTTGTTTTGGTCCTTTTGTGCCTTGTTTTTTTTGAGCATTGTCTAACTTCAGTGTTTTTGGTCTTCTCACCACTGAAAACCAGTGGGTTTTCAGTGGCGAGGGAGGTGTTTTGAAGTCTCATGTAGGGGAGGGACACCCCTCTCCCCTTTGTCCATCTTTGGCTTTCATTCTTGGCTCATGAGGTAGCATGTGTGCATGCTTGCATTTGGCTACATTTCAGAACTTTTTGGGGTGTTTTAAGTCATGTTATACCTCTGTCTAAGGTTGGTTTCGTGGCCCTTAACATGCTTCCCATACTTGCTTTGTAATGTTCCATTTTGCTTAGAGACATGCCATGTGTTTAGCCTCATGTATCTCCATGTTTTTTTAGCTTAGCATCTTGAAGATGTTGGTCTTGATTTGCCATGTTTTAGGGCTGTGAGCCACTGATTTTGCCATGTATAGTGTGCTTGACATGGTTGTTTTGTATTCTAGGCTTGTAAGCCTCATGCATTTTGGTTCCTAGCATGTTCAACATTGATCATCCTCATGATTTGGCATCATTTGTGACCCTATTTCAGTCCATAAATCATGTGTGTATGTTTACATATGTGACCATTTTCATGCTTCAAGGGTGTCCCCTTTTATGTCTAGGAATTGGCATTGTGTATGCTTGCATGATTAATACATTTTGGGGCTGCCATATGTGGGTTTTGGGTGTCATTTTGCATGATAGAAGTCTGTTTTTGGTTGTTAGATGCATGCCATGAGTGGCCTTGATAATGGTAGTAAGGTACTCTCTTTGGTGCCCTTGGTTTTGGGCCTATTGCCTTGCATGCTTGCATGAGTTTTGGTCATCATTTTGGGCATGTTTTGCCACTGTTTTAGGGAGGTTTGAGGGCTGTCCCATTGTAGCTTAGTCTACCATTGCATGTTTAGTATATGTGTGTTGCATGCTTAGTCAACATGGTCTTGACATAAAACAATCCTATTGCCTTAGGTGTTCATGTTTGTATCACACTTTGCATTGTGCATGCTTAGTATTGTATACTTCCCATGATGTGTTACATAGCATTTGGCATGCCTTACACTTTTGTGTCATGTTGCATTGTTGATGCATGTTTGCATGGATTGCATTTCATTACTTGGTTTGGGAGGTCAAACCAAGTGTGGGAAATGAGGGGTGTTTGTACTCCAAGTGACAAAACACACCTCAATTCCCATGTCCTAAGGCCCTTGACTTTGGCATGATAGGGACTTAGTTATCATTGTTGTGTTGCATGCATTTTTTACATTGAAATGCAACCTTGGTATCTTAGGCTATCATGCACCAAGGTGCACAATTGATAGCCCTAGAACCAAGAGCCATGTTTCCTTGAGTCCCATTCATGATAGGAAGCATTGGCCATGCATAAATATGCTCAAAAATCCAATACCATGCACTGCTGCCTGCTGTTGCTGTCAAACTGTCTTCTGCAGGAATTTTGTGCCGACCGGCAGGAAAGAGTGCCGACCGGCACTGTATTGCTGGCCGATAGACTATTTTTCAGCCGGTGGCCACCACAAGCAGCCGGTGGTAGTTTCCTCCAGCCGGTGGCGCTCAGCAGAACACAAGGAAGGTTTCCTGGGACTTTGGTATTTTTTTGGAGAGACAGGGCAGTAAAAACAGAGGTGGCAGTGGCACGGTGTAGGCTTTTCCGGGCAAGTCGCAACGAGCATGCATCATTCGCGCATCCCGAGGCAGGGCTGAGGCCCCCTTTCTTTTATTTACTTGATTTAATTTTAGTAATTAGAATTTTGTAATAATTTATTCATTTATTCTTTGGACTGTATTATTCTTTTGGTCCCTCCGAGTGAGGGCGCATTTGTAATAAGTGTGTGTGAGTGGGTGTATGTCTTCCAACCCCCATTTCTTTCTACCCTTTTATTTACCTGCTTATGATGGTAGATTAGGGCACATCTAAATTAGCATACCTTATGCAATGCATGCGTGCATTCATGCATTTGTTTACATACATCGGGCTCGGTACATCATACAAACTGCATCGTACTTTCAATTCCAAATTGAATACGTGATAGTTGTTGCATTTCATGTGCCATGCTTAGGATAGCCGAGCCTGTCTAGATTACATTCCGTATGCGATGCATTAGTCACTTAACATAAACTAGGTCATGCATGTTTTGCTAACTGGTTTCTTGTTTTGGCACGGAGTACGATGTAAGTTTTATGCTTTAGCATGTCGCATGCGTGTGAATGTTAACATGACAGTATGTCTGCCATGCGGCTAGCTGCTTATGTGATATAACTGCTTGAATGCCTGTGGATGGAGGTTGAATTACCTAAATTGGGACAATGCATTAAAAACTGTGAGTTTTAAGCCCACTAGTTAGTGGCAAAACCATCTTTTCTAAAGCCCACTTGAGGGTGGCAAAACCTGCATTTTAGCCTACTTGCGAGTAGCAAACCGCTTTCAAAAAAAAAAATGTAGTGTTTTGTTCCAACTTAGACGATTTGGTCTATACTTGTTTGCTGTGCGCATAACATAGTAATTCTAGGCTAATAATTGGAATAAGAGCATGTAATGTTTTCAAAATCGGATATCACGGTTAGTAGAGGCCGGTCTTCGGACCGGGCGAAAGGGGGTGCTCATAGTTGACCTTCCCCGATCGTACCCAAGCTCCCGAGCCAAGACCACTTTGGTGATGACGGACACGTGGCCTTCGGCACCGAGTCAGGGTTTCCTAAATTTCCCATTTTAAAAAATATTTAGGTGGCGACTCTGTATCTGGCAAAGCAGTCCATGTTTGGCACTTCTTTTCAAAAATCAGTTTTTCTTCAAAACGATTTGCCAGAGTTGGACTCTTTGGTTCAAGAATAAGAACTGTGACATTTGAGTCCTTCGAACTGTAGTGACCCAATATCGAACCAGAACGGGGGGGAAGTCGCACCCTCTCCCCGGGATGCGTTCGGGGACGTCTACAGTTTCTGGCGACTCTGCTGGGGATTGTAGAGAGCTTGACTCGAACTCGTGATATCCTGTTTTGACTACACTTATGTGTTTCTTTGCATTGCATGTGCATTGGTGCGCCTAGGACACCGTGTTGGCTATCTGCTATTCCTGAGCGGTTTGCTGGAGGCTTGCCTTGTCAAGGCATGTCCATAAGGCTGACCGGTTGCGGGCTCTGCCAGTATGGGAACACAAACCCCGGTTTTACCGGGGCACCCTTTTCGACCATTCGACCTAGTGCATATCGAAATTCGTAGTGACCATTCCAAACTAGGACAGGTTGCTCACCCGATATTAGGTTGTTTGAAACCGCTGCGTGCGTAGTGAAACCCTAGCTCCTGACAAAATAGGACAGGGAAACCCTACCCCAACATAGGGGTGTATTGGCTCTCATTTATCTGCTATGTGCTTTTAGAGTGTATCTCTACAGGAACACACATGTCAGTTTGCAGGATTGGGTATCAGGCCTGAGGGCACCAGTAACGGTATTTTGGGGAATCAGTTATCTGTGGGTACAAGGTTCAGACTTGGGGGCAATGATTCAGAAACAGTGATCAGTATTTGAGGAACAGTGTATCGAGTTCAACGTGCTATCTAAACTGTGTGTTGTATGTTTATTTTATGCCGTTGTGCTGTCCAATTGTCTGTTTATTTATACGCTTTATTTATCTTTTTATTAGGTAGTTGAGCATAATTGCTTCTGACCCGATAGATATCCCCCAAGCACCCTGGGTTAGAGGACGTCGACTCCTTCGATCTGAGGATCTGATAGACGGACAACCAGTGTACTACTCACTACCCCCGGTTACTAGACAGAGGTCAGTCAGGCAGAGGACATCAGTACAGCAGTCAGTTCAGAGGGCCTTATCCACCCCACCTGTGTTCAGTAGGGATCAGGATTCCGTGTCACCAACAGAGGAAGAATATATACCGACAACTCAACCAGAGCAGGATAGTATGGCTAGTTTGGAAGAGATGGTGCGCCACCTCCAAGAGAGTATGAAAACAATGCAGCAGGATGCCGTCCGTCAGGCAGAATTCTCCAGGCAACAGGCTACAGTTGTGAGGGAACAGGCAGAGACAATTACCAGACTAGAACAGCAAACCGGAGCATCTGCTTCGCATCAAGTTCCCCCCCCACCAGGAGTTCCAAACCTTGGGGAGACAGTCAATGTTCAGAATGATACAGAACTGCCCACGGGACCACCCCCACCTCTAGCCCCGCCTCAAATCCAACCCCAGCTATCAAAGACGCCCACCAACCTACTGGACTCTCCCTTTGAGTTCGAGACTGATTCTACCGCACTGAAACTGAGCAAGCTTGAAAAGCTGTTCAAGAGATCCCAAGGGGTCAAGACTATCCCCGATATTGAAGATGGTTATACCGACGCAGCTGTGACGCTGCCCGACAGATTCAAAATGCCTCATATTGATAGGTTCGACGGGACCGGGGACCCCATGGTGCACTTAAGATTGTTTTCAGATGTCCTAAGGCCAATGGGCCTCAGTAGGCTTCAGAAGTTGTCTTTGTTTGGCCGGACCCTGTCGGGTGTGGCGGCTATATGGTATGCCAAGTTGGAGGATGACGTCAAGAGGAATTGGGATGAAATGGCTGAAGCCTTCATCGCGCAGTACTCATACAACACACAGATTGAGATTACGACCCGTGATCTCGAGACGACTAGGCAAGAGCCTAAGGAAAGTTTCTCAGAGTTTGTAACCAGATGGAGGGCCAAGGCTTCGATGATGACCTTGAGGCCTACAGACAAAGACCAAATTCGGATGATTGTGCGCAATCTCCAACCGAAGTTGATGCAAAAGATGATAGTACTCCCCTTTCCTACTTTTTCTGACCTGCATGAAATGGGGGTGCAGATTGAGGATGCCTTGAAGCAAGGCTTGATCGATAACGACCGGGAGCAACCCCGACGAACTTTCAATCGTGGTGGCAATACAGGCCCGAGTGGCGTTACGACTGCAAGAGCTCAGGAAGTGAGCATGGTCACCACTAACCCCCTCCAAGAAATACAGCAGCTTCACCATTCTCCGGCGCGTCCGGAAGCAACCCGCAAACAACTAAATACCCACCCAGAAACACCAGAACCTTCGCCCCACTTTATATGCCCCTATCCAAAGCTCTGGGGGTTTTGATCAAAAAAGGGCATCTGAAGCCCCTGGAGCCGCGGCCCCTACCAGAAAAACTCCCTCCTACCCATAACCCAGCCAAGTATTGTGCATTTCATCAACAGCACGGCCATGATACCGACCTATGTTTCCGGTTACGTCATGAGATTCAAGATCTCATCGATAACGGGGTGATTCTGCCTCCGGAGAAACCCAACGTTACTACAAACCCTCTCCCCGCACATAACCAAGCTCCACCGCCCAAAAGACTCAATTTTATCCATACCGGGGCCGTGTCCTACGACCCTAGCATTTATATCACATCTACCCACCTGCCTAAACCAGAGGTGTTCCTCCCTGATTGCACCGACCTATGCATGATAGACATCTCCAAAAGCCAGCCCAAGCCAGTAGTGGTGATTGTCAAGAACAGGAGAGAGGAGATCCCAAAGAAAAAACAGGTTGTTAAGCCAGAGTCTGCGGAATCTGGGGGTTGTACTAAAAAAGCATATAGTCCGGGTGACTATATTTCGTCAATAGACCAAGATAGGCCCGGAGTGGAATTGCCAATGGAGGTAGAGTTATGTGTAATTCAAGGAGAGAGTCTGGGACTGGGAACAGATGGTGTAACAGCTATGGGGGAGGACCTTGCCGATCTCCAGTTTTACAGTGACCAAGACCCAGTGGATGCGGCAGTCGCATGGTTCGATTATGAGGATTCAGCAGAAGTTACCGGGTGGTTGGACGATCAACCCGATGTGATAGGAGAGTTTCAGTTAGAACAAGGCCCAGCAGGGGCGAGAATATCAGTAACGGCCGGGAGGGTCGAAGAGCAGAGTATCTCGCCGGAGAGCGCCGGTGTCAAGAATTTCGCTCGAAACTGGAGTATTTTGAGTACAGGGATTTTTGAACAGTCAGTCATGTCGGAACAAGTAAGTTTTGAAGATTCCGAGAGAATCAGGAAGGCAAAGGCCCATGTGGGAATTGAAACTGCTGTGTGCACAGGGACCGAGAATACTGCAGGTATGTGGACGGAAGGTGCTGCGAGCGCAAAAACAGTCATGCCAGAGCCGGACAGATGTTTATCAGCTGCTGATGGTATGTGGTGGGAGGATGAAGATCTATGCCTCGCCCATACAGACGAAGATTGGGGAAACAACCAACCTGATAACACTTGGTACCTTGGAGAGGTAGATCACATGACACGGAGTGGGCGGTATTTCAAACCTCCACACTTAGATCAGCTAGAGGCTTCTGGGAAGGATAGAGAGGCTGAAAAGCAAAAAGAAAAGCAACTTGAAGAGGAGGCTGTGCTCAAACAGCTTAAAAAGATACAAGCGGACATCTCTATATGGGGACTGCTCATGGCGTCACGGGTGCATAGAGAGGCTGTCCTTTCGGCCATGGACAAAGCCAAACTTTCAATAGAAACCACGCCAGAGCAACTGGTAGGATTGGTCTTTCCGGGGGGAGCCACCCCGATGCTGACCTTTTCCGACAAGGAATTGCCACCCGAGGGGGCAGACCATAACAAGCCCCTCTACATCTCTGTGGAGTGTAGGGATAAATGGATACCGGTGGTACTTGTTGATATCGGGTCCGCCATCAACGTCTGCCCGGCAAGAACGGCATACGCAATTGGTTTGAAAACCGCAGATTTTGTACCAACAGCCCAGGTTATCCGGGCATACGACAACACAAGTAGAGAAGTGATGGGAACCGTAAAAGTTCGGACAAAGGTCGGGCCGGGGCAGCATGAGATAGATTTCCATGTCTTGGAAGTCCCTGCGACTTTCAACTTGCTTTTGGGGCGGCCGTGGCTGCATCAGGTGAAGGCGGTATCATCTACTTTGCATCAAGTGGTGAAATACCCCTATGGAAAGGGAGTAGCCATTGTCTTTGGAAACTCATCAATCCACCCACCACCGGAGGTATCCACGCCTGTTCTAGAAATCGAGCATGGCATGGAAGATATGTTCATATCAGGGTTTACCCTAGCTGAGGCTCAGGTTGTACAAAACATCATGGCTGCTAACGAAGGGATCTATGTCAGTGCCCAAGCAGTGTATCTCATGAACAAGCTCCAACATACCCCTGGTATGGGATTAGGAAAGAGCGGCCGCAAAGGCGTTGCAGCATTGGCCAGAGTGCCACACAATCCCCACACCTTCGGCTTGGGTTATCTGCCCACTAAGGAAGATTGGGTGAGAAGGGGAAAAGAAATGGCTGGAAGGGCCAAAGCAAAACAAATGGGAAGACCCTTTGAGTTGATGCATCGACCCATCCGGGGTACCCTAAACGGACGCTTCGTCCGGGAAGGGGAGGACTTTCCGTTCTGTGGTTTTCCGGAGCCGTGGTTGAACGCAGAGAAGAAGCGCGTGCCGGGTTTCGAAATCTTCTTTGACTTACAAATATCTGGGGATGATGTTGCTGAAGAGCAGACAGACCCAACAGTTGAGGCTGAGCATAGCAAAGAAACGGAGTCTGTGGGTACAGAGTTTGAAATGGGGGTAGCACTGGCATGTCTACATTCAGATCCTTCGATCGACCAGTTGTGCTTAGGGGATAACTCCTCGGTGTCCATGATCGGAGATGAGACGGCTGCGAGCCAACCAGCAACTATTCTGGATGCATCCATCGCACCCTCCCTCACCTGGCAGTACGAGGAGGGATTTTTGTCAAGCAGCACCGGGTCAGGTAGTGAGCCGGAATCTGATTCCACCGAGTCTTGTGAGTCGGAATCAGGTTCCGGCTCGTCTGAGTCTGAGTCCGGTATTCCTGGGGGTGATAACCCGGATGCCACACTCCTGTCCAGGTCGTCTTTTTCTTTCTCTTTTGAGTCTGTTGTAACAGAAGAATCGGACGGTTTGGAAGTACATAATGAGAATGAGGTGACTGTGGTTTCCGAGTACTTTTCTGTGCCTTTGGTTTATTGCTTAAATCAGGACTTTCAAAATTTTGATGAAAACAACGAGGACGAAATTCCTCCGGTTTTGCAACGACTAATTGAACAAGAGCAAGAGAGGTTTGTTAAACCCTTAATGGATGAAATCATTACCATGAACATTGGTACTGAGAAGGACCCGCGGCTGGTCCAGATCGGGTCCACGTTGTCTTCGGAGGAACGCGAGCGCTTAGTCGCTTTATTAAAAGATTTCAAAGATGTTTTCGCGTGGTCCTATGAAGACATGCCTGGAATCGATCTTGAGATTGTACAGCACCGGATCCCTCTTGACCCCGAGGCCCGACCTGTCAAGCAGAAACTCAGGAGGATCCGCCCTGACTGGGCCATTAAGATCAAGGAAGAGGTCACCAAGCAGATTGACGCAGGCTTCCTGCTGGTATCCGAATACCCGACTTGGTTGGCCAACATTGTTCCAGTGCCGAAGAAGGATGGCAGAGTCCGGGTATGTGTGGACTTCAGGGATTTGAACAGAGCCAGTCCGAAGGATGACTTTCCCTTGCCACATATCGACGAGTTGGTAGATTTCACAGCGGGGCATGCTTTGCTCTCATTCATGGATGGCTTCTCAGGTTATAATCAGATAGTAATGGCACCCGAAGACCGGGAGAAGACTGCTTTTACCACCCCGTGGGGTACGTATTGCTACAGAGTAATGCCGTTTGGGCTGAAGAACGCCGGGGCTACATATCAACGGGCTGCAACCACAATATTACATGACATGATCCATAAAGAGGTCGAGGTGTATGTGGACGACATGATTGTCAAGTCCAAAGAAAGAGAGGGCCACTACACCGCCTTGCAAAAGTTTTTCCAAAGGATCAGGGAATTTAGGCTGCGGCTGAATCCTAAAAAATGTACGTTTGGTGTTACAGCGGGAAAAATGCTGGGATTTTTGATTACACAAAGGGGCATCGAAGTCGACCCTTCCAAAATCAAGGCCATCTTAGAAATGCCACCACCAATGACTGAAAAGAAGGTGCGAGGCTTTCTGGGTAAAGTGCAATTCATAAGGCGGTTTATCTCAAAACTAACCTTAACTTGTGAACCACTTTTTGGTCTTCTGAAGAAAGGAAAGAAGTTCCATTGGGACGGCTGATGCCAAGCTGCATTTGAACAGATTAAAGAGTATCTACAGAATCCACCCGTGTTGTCACCACCAAAGCCAGGGAAGCCGTTGATATTGTATCTGTCAGTAACCGAGACTACAATGGGCTGCATGCTCGCACAAGAGTCGGAAGATAAAGTGGAAAGGGCCATCTACTATCTGAGCAAGAAGATGCTGGATTACGAGACCCGCTACACTCCGCTGGAGAAGGCTTGTTTGGCCTTGGTATGGGCTACCAGGAAGCTGCGGCACTACCTGTTAGCTCACTCTGTAATGCTGGTTTCGCGACTTGATCCCATCAAATATCTTTTCGAGAAACCAGCACTTACGGGTAGGCTAGCTCGTTGGCTGCTGTTGCTCTCCGAATTTGATCTCAAGTATGTGACGCGCAAGTCTGTAAAAGGGAGAGCGGTAGCAGAGTTCCTTGCCGACCACCCGGTTGAAGAGGATGAAGCGGTTGAGTACCTGTTCCCAGATGAAGCCATTTTGCACATCGAAGACGAAACTTGGATGATGTACTTTGACGGAGCGTCAAATCAGTATGGGTATGGGATAGGGGTGTTGCTGATAGCACCCGACGATTCCCGTATTCCTTTAGCATTCAAGCTCCGGTTCAAAGTCTCGAATAATGAGGCAGAATATGAGGCATGTATCGCCGGTTTAGAAGCTGCCCTAGAACTAGGGGCAAGGCGATTGGACGTCATTGGGGATTCGAACCTAGTTGTGTCTCAAGCTAAAGGAGATTGGAAAGTAAAAGAGGAAAAGATGATAATTTACCACCAGACCTTGGATTTGTTAATTCCTCGGTTTGAAAAGCTAAATTTCACTCACCTAGTAAGAGAGAACAACAGGTTTGCAGATTCGCTAGCAACTCTATCTTCCATGATAGACATCCCATCTGGGGTCCGGATGCGTCCAGTCATTATTGACCAGAAATTTGCACCTGCCTACGAGTCAATCTCTGCCATAGATGAAGTGCAGGATAACAACCCTTGGTATCACGATATATGGAACTTCTTGGAAAAGGAGGCATATCCACCAGGGGCAAATGCCAAGGACAAGAGGGCAATCAGAAGAATGGCTGTTCAGTTTATCATCTGCGGGGGTAAGTTGTACAAAAGAGGTCATCTGGGAATGCACAAGCTGTGTGTGGAAGTCGAAGAGTCGAAGCGCCTGATGGAGGCCATCCATGGAGGAGAATGTGGGGCACATATGAATGGAGTGATGCTGGCACGAAAGATCCTCAGACAAGGCTACTACTGGTCTACCATGGAGGAGGATTGTATCGGTTTTGTTCGGCGATGCCACAAATGCCAGATTCACGCAAACCGTATGAACATCCCGCCATCAAAGCTGTACAGCATGACATCGCCATGGTCGTTCTCAGTTTGGGGGATCGATGTGATTGGAGCTGTTACCCCGAAGGGCTCGAATGGGCATGAGTTTATCTTGGTAGCAATAGATTACTTTACGAAGTGGGTCGAGGCCCAATCTTATGCCGTGTTGAAGGCTTCGCATGTCGCAAAGTTTATCAGAAACAACATTATCTGCCGTTATGGAGTCCCGAATGAGATCATTTCAGACAATGGTTCTCACTTCAAGAAGGAGGTGATTGATTTGTTGAAGAAATATAATGTGGCTTTTCATAAGTCATCCACGTATCGGCCGCAGACCAACGGAGCAGTTAAGGCCGCCAACAAAACATCAAACACATACTGCAGAAGGTGGTGGAAACCTATCGGGACTGGCCAGATAAGTTGCCGTTTGCTCTGTGGGGCTACCGCACTTCAATTAGAACTTCTACCGGGGCAACTCCGTATTCCTTGGTATATGGGATGGAGGCCGTTCTATCCATAGAGATTGAGGTTCCGTTTTTACGAGTACTGGCTGAGTGTCAGATAGCTGAGGCAGATTGGCAGCAGAGCAGATTCGAGGAACTCATGCTCTTTGATGAAAGGAGATTAAAAGCACTGTACCATGTCCAAGGATATCAACGCAGAATCGCCCGGGCTTTTAACAAGAAGGTTAAGTCCAGGAATTTGAAGGAAGGAGATTTGGTGCTCAAAGACAACCGAGCTCCCATCCACGACCCAAGGGGCAAGTTCAAACCTAATTGGACGGGTCCTTATATCATCAAGTCTATCTGGTCAGGTGGAGCTGTGGTTCTGATGGACCTAGATGGCCTAGAGTTCTCCCAACCGATCAACATGGACAAGTTGAAGAAATATTACCCCTGAGAGGCTCGCTAGGCCGAAAACCCGGAAGGGTGACCTAGGCAAAATTCAGAGCACAAAAAAATAGAAAATATAAAAACTGAGCTCGCAAGGTTGAAAACCCACAAAGGGCGACCTTGGCAAAAGTTAGAGCGCAAAAGAAGAGTGAAAATACTCGAGTGAACCCAAGCCTGAACTACGTAAGGCTTGATTCCCATCTTTGGGATACGTAGGCAGCTTCATCCTGAAGTTCAGCCATAAACATTTTCCCCGATCAACTTTGTTCATTTTGATCATCTCAGTCATCCTTGTCCATCAGCATTCATCGTAATCTCCGGTGCAGTGCTATTCAGACTAGGGGCAACTTTCCGTTGCTAGAAGGTGCTGTGGTACCATTCAGACTAGGGGCAACTTTCCAGTTGCTGGGATCCGGGGTTGTGCATCTCAGTGACAGATCTCAGGCGTGTCCAGTTCTGATCCATATCGAAAACAGTTTTGAAAAGTTTTAAATAAGATGACTTTGTTCAAATAAATCTTTTTACAACTAAGACCATTTCTGGACCAAAACGGAAAATTTTCAGTACCACAACCTTCAATTTCATTGATTTCAAATAGAATTCTCTTGCTCTTGCATACAATTGAAGTTGCTTTTTATTACATTCATAAAGAAAACCTGAAAGTACTAATAAAGCAATAAATCCGGGGCATGGTCAAGTCAAACGTCCCTGCGCCCCCTCCCAGAGCTGGTCGAAGCCTCTGATGCCAAAGTAGGCCCCTCCTGTGCCTCTTCGTTAAGCCAATCTAAGCACTCATCAGACAAAGTGCAGCTGAAAGTGGGAGCGGGGGCCAAGAGTTCTCTCGTCCTCCATGCTGTGGCATATCGGGCCAGCTGTGCGCCTCGAATCGGGAATGTGGCGGGGTACTCTATCCCTTCCGGCGGGCAAGTCTGATTATGACCAAACTGACGCAGAATACGGAATGGAAAGTAGAAAACACAGTGAGTCAAGCCAATCAATTGGATCCCAGGTTGACGGGTCATACTGTAACTCATCATTGGGAGATTGAGCCAAGGGCATCGCCACGCAATGCGGTCTGCGGACAAACTGCACATCCATTCAAACCACCAACCCTCGTCAAGGGCATCAACTAGGCGTTGCCTGAAGAAGTAACCACGAGCTGAATATGCTGGGCAGGAGTCCACAACTTGCAGTTTATCCATCAACCACACCTGGGGAGGGATAGAAAATGAGAGAATAAAGAATAGAGAGATGTACGATGAGAGGAAAAGTGAGAAAAGGGTTTTTGTGAGAAAAACCGAGCCTGAGGGCTGAGTGATGTGAGCAAACATAAATGTGAGATTGGGTGGAAACATTACTTGCAGTAACAATGGACTCCCTGCTAATCTGGTCGTCTCTCGACGATAAAAGACGTCTAAGCCCAGCAATGTCTCAGCCAGGATCATGGCAATGCAGCTTTTGCCCTCCTTCAAGCCTTGGGCAACCTCAATCAACCGGACACTGGGCCCTCCGGAACCAGAGACGAACAGAAAATGAGAAAGCAGGCATAGACAGAGGGCGTGTCGCCGAAAGCCTTGCCAGTAATGGTCGCCGCGATCACCAGTCTCGGAAAAACGACAAACCAAGCTTGGAACATCTAATGTCCCGTCACAAATTAGAGAACGAGCATCGGGCATTGAGAGCCCACACATTTGTCCTAAGGCTTGGGCATGGCCAAAACGAAGTTGGGGCAGGATCTCCTCATTACGCCCAGATTCCATTAGAGCTTGGAAATCTTCAAAAGTGGGACACACCTCTTGCCCGCTAAAGCTAAAGACATGTGTTACCGGGTTCCAGAACCTTGCTGCGGCATGGAGGAATGGAAAATGCAGCGGGGTACGGCGCAAAGTGAATAGTGCATTTATGCCGAAAGCCCGGAAATTCAGCCTTTCCGAGCCATCCAAGTTGTTAATCCAAGTTGCGAGATTTTGGGCAAAAAATTCTTCCATTTGGAGTAAATCAGTGTGGAAATGAAGAGAACCACGAAGCTGAGACCCTTTTGAAGAGGATAGGGTTGAGTGGAGGACACATGTCAACATTCTGCTGGTGCAGACAGTCTACAGCCGACCGGCAGTAAATAGTGCCGACCGGCCATAATTTTGTGCCGACCGACCAAATTATGTGCCGATGACCATTCTCCTCGGCCGATGACCTTTGTGTCCAGCCGATGGTCTTCCCCCTGTGTTTTCTAAGCTGTTTATGCTGAATATTGGGGAATTCCACCACTTCCAGCACTCTCCGGTGATTGATTCCCGCCGAGTCGCGCGTATTTGTTTATCGAGTTGTTGTATATTTGCTTATCGAGTTGTATGTCACTCTCTTTAAGTCTTTGCTTTGTCTATCAAGTTGTACTTGCACTTGGCTAGTCTCTCGAGTCTTTGTTTTGCTTATCGAGTTGTAAGCCGGTTCACTACCTGGTTATTACGATGCGATGCTTTGTTTTCAAAAAACAGTTTCAATTTCATTCACATTGTTATGTGATGCCTTGCGATGCGATGCACACAAGTGCAACACCTTTTCAAGCGAATAGCTGTTTCATTTCCGTCATGTGTTTTTGTAAAAACCCGCAATTTCAAAAGAATTTAAACCCGCCTGAGGCAGTGCAATGTGCTTAAACTCCTAGAAAAAAGGAAAGTAAAGCAGGAAAATAGCAGGGTAGCAAAGTGCTGGATTGAATACCAGGAACCTCCCCTTTGTAGTTAGAATACCTCCCGCGCCCGTGCCTGGGTTGGCTGTGCGGTCTGACACCTTCATCATTCAAGAACAGTGCGGGAAAGTGCACTTCTGGAATGTTAATGGATCTTCGAGTTGATTTCAAGCCATGACTTTTGTGAGCGATGCTCGGAACATGCGAAGGATGTCCCTTCTCGTATCCTTTTATATCTTGTGAATTTCAAAAGAAATTGTTTCAATTATACTGTGTTGCAGTACGTTGCATTTCAACATCATGTTTTATCATGTTCAATTTCAAGTTCCTATATACACATTGCTTTGTATGCGTGCATTGTTTTACTGACGTGTTCAATTACAATCCTTTTTATACACATTGCGTGCATGCGTGCTCTGCTTTACTTACATGTGTTCAATTACCTTTTTATACACATTGCGTGCACGTGTGCATTGCTTTATTGATATGTGTTCAAGTTCCTTTTTATACACATTGCGTGCATGCGTGCTCTGCTTTACTTACATGTGTTCAATTACCTTTTTATACACATTGCGTGCACGTGTGCATTGCTTTACTGATATGTGTTCAAGTTCCTTTTTATACACATTGCGTGCATGCGTGCTCTGCTTTACTTACATGTGTTCAATTACCTTTTTATACACATTGCGTGCACGTGTGCATTGCTTTACTGATATGTGTTCAAGTTCCTCTATATACACATTGCGTGCACGTGTGCATTGCTTTACTGATATGTGTTCAAGTTCCTTTTTATACACATTGTGTGCATGCGTGCTCTGCTTTACTTACATGTGTTCAATTACCTTTTTACACACATTGCGTGCACGTGTGCATTGCTTTACTGATATGTGTTCAAGTTCCTTTTTATACACATTGCGTGCACGTGTGCATTGCTTTACTCATATGTGTTCAAGTTCCTTTTTACACACATTGCGTGCACGTGTGCATTGCTTTACTGATATGTGTTCAAGTTCCTTTTTATACACATTGCGTGCACGTGTGCATTGCTTTACTCATATGTGTTCAAGTTCCTTTTTATACACATTGCGTGCACGTGTGCATTGCTTTACAGATATGTGTTCAAGTTCCTATATACACATTGCTTTGTATGCGTGCTTTGCTTTACTACATGTGTTCAATTACAACCTTACTATACACATTGCTTTGTATGCGTGCATTGTTTTACTGACATGTGTTCAATTACAATCTTTTATACACATTGCATCGTATGCGTGCGTTGCTTTACTACATGTGTTCAATTACAACCTTACTATACACATTGCTTTGTATGCGTGCATTATTTTACTGACATGTGTTCAATTACAATCTTTTATACACATTGCATCGTATGCGTGCGTTGCTTTACTACATGTGTTCAATTACAATTCTCTATACACATTGCATTGTATGCGTGCTCTGCTTTACTATATGTGTTCAATTACAATTTTCTATACACATTGCATGCGTTGTCACGCACTTTCGATTGCACTGTTATGAATGTTGCTAACAATGTCATACCTGTTAAGTTTGCTTTCTTTTCAGGCACGATATTGTATGTACGGTTCATTTGAAGCTGGCGTGACCAGACGAACCGGACAGGTATTGTACTCTCCGCGTGAAACGTAGCGAGAATCGCTTGATTCTCTCACATTCCCTCTGCCTTGTAGTGTAGTTGGTTTTGTCTTGGCTAGCTTAAAACTGTCGCATGTGTGCTTCGTTACAGCTTTTCTTCATAAGTTATGCTAGGCTTCTTGCATTTTCAGTTGCATTTTGCCCCTGCCTGTAGGCGCATATCTTGCTTGTTTTGTATGTTTGTCCAAGTCTTCGGCCTTGTAAAAAATG
This sequence comes from Camellia granthamiana, assembly GCA_036172215.1. NCBI lineage: Eukaryota > Viridiplantae > Streptophyta > Magnoliopsida > Ericales > Theaceae > Camellia > Camellia granthamiana. The sequence continues at coordinate 41,282,340 of CM069905.1, forward strand.
GGTCGTCTTCGGGCTTTGACATTCACTCCCGTCATTGTTATGACTGCCGAGTTCTGTCAAAGAGGGGCAACTGTAGACACCCTATTTTTGACCGTCCTCAAGACTTGGACGTCACCGCTTGAACACCCGGTGATTATCCATGTTTGTGTTTGTTTTGAGTTCCCGGAGGCCCCGGCTGCGCGCCGTGCCTCAGGATCTCTCAACCGGCTTGTTTTGTGCTTGGTTGTGCACCAAGTACTTGTGTGTTTTTGCATTTGAGGGTAGGGGAAGGCTTGTTAGCCATCCCTAAAGCCCACCGGCTGCCCCACACCCCCACCGGCACTCCCTAGTGGCCATTGGCACTCTTTTATCCAAATCCTTGGCCGGTCGGCACTATATGTTGCCGACCGGCAGTGTTTTGTGCCGGTGACTGTTTTGGCTGGCCGGTTTGACCTTTTTGCACCCCTGGGTCATGGTGCATTCCAGTTGTGCCAGCTGGTGTGCACTATCACTCATCCCCGTGCATGGGATTGACCCCCTTGCCCTTTGAACCCCCTCAAGCTTCTAGAAGCTTGACCCCTTTTGGCCAAGCTTCTTGGAGAAGCTTGGCCAGCTGTTTTGGCTTCTCCAAGAAGCCTTGCACCCCCTTGGTCCCTTGACCCCTTTCCTCTTGCTTAGCCATTAAGCTTAGAGCCTTTTGTTGCCTATATAAGCAAGCCTTCTCTCCCTTTGATAGAGGTTAGACATTTAAGGGCAAAACCAGAGCTTATACATATATTTCTCTGATATACATCCATATATATCTATATCTCCCTCTCTCTCCTCTTGTGTGTGTGCTTTTGGACCAAAAAGTGTGATTTCACCTTACTTTTGCACCATTACACACACTACTACACCTTAATCCGAGATTGGGAGGCTTGGAGGTTTGTTTTGTGTGATCTTGGACTGGTTTTGATCACTAGAGGAGGGCTGCTCCACCTGTTCTTCATTGGATCTTCAAGGGTAAACTTTTTGCTTTAGTTTCCCCATTCTTGCAACTAGTTTCTACCCCTCTTGTCTTGTGTTTTGAGCTTTGTGGTTAACATAAAAAAAACCTTGTTTTTACTTGCTCAAGAACATTCATTAAGGTCACTTTTGTATTTGAGTGAAGCCTCGCTCTTTTAGGCCTTGTTTTGGTCCTTTTGTGCCTTGTTTTTTGAGCATTGTCTAACTTCAGTGTTTTTGGTCTTCTCACCACTGAAAACCAGTGGGTTTTCAGTGGTGAGGGAGGTGTTTTGAAGTCTCATGTAGGGGAGGGACACCCCTCTCCCCTTTGTCCATCTTTGGCTTTCATTCTTGGCTCATGAGGTAGCATGTGTGCATGCTTGCATTTGGCTTCATTTCAGAACTTTTTGGGGTGTTTTAAGTCATGTTATACCTCTGTCTAAGGTTGGTTTCGTGGCCCTTAACATGCTTCCCATACTTGCTTTGTAATGTTCCATTTTGCTTAGAGACATGCCATGTGTTTAGCCTCATGTATCTCCATGTTTTTTTAGCTTAGCATCTTGAAGATGTTGGTCTTGATTTGCCATGTTTTAGGGCTGTGAGCCACTGATTTTGCCATGTATAGTGTGCTTGACATGGTTGTTTTGTATTCTAGGCTTGTAAGCCTCATGCATTTTGGTTCCTAGCATGTTCAACATTGATCATCCTCATGATTTGGCATCATTTGTGACCCTATTTCAGTCCATAAATCATGTGTGTATGTTTACATATGTGACCATTTTCATGCTTCAAGGGTGTCCCCTTTTATGTCTAGGAATTGGCATTGTGTATGCTTGCATGATTAATACATTTTGGGGCTGCCATATGTGGGTTTTGGGTGTCATTTTGCATGATAGAAGTCTGTTTTTGGTTGTTAGATGCATGCCATGAGTGGCCTTGATAATGGTAGTAAGGTACTCTCTTTGGTGCCCTTGGTTTTGGGCCTATTGCCTTGCATGCTTGCATGAGTTTTGGTCATCATTTTGGGCATGTTTTGCCACTGTTTTAGGAAGGTTTGAGGGCTGTCCCATTGTAGCTTAGTCTACCATTGCATGTTTAGTATATGTGTGTTGCATGCTTAGTCAACATGGTCTTGACATAAGACAATCCTATTGCCTTAGGTGTTCATGTTTGTATCACACTTTGCATTGTGCATGCTTAGTATTGTATACTTCCCATGATGTGTTACATAGCATTTGGCATGCCTTACACTTTTGTGTCATGTTGCATTGTTGATGCATGTTTGCATGGATTGCATTTCATTACTTGGTTTGGGGGGTCAAACCAAGTGTGGGAAATGAGGGGTGTTTGTACTCCAAGTGACAAAACACACCTCAATTCCCATGTCACTAAGGCCCTTGACTTTGGCATGATAGGGACTTAGTTATCATTGTTGTGTTGCATGCATTTTTTACATTGAAATGCAACCTTGGTATCTTAGGCTATCATGCACCAAGGTGCACAATTGATAGCCCTAGAACCAAGAGCCATGTTTCCTTGAGTCCCATTCATGATAGGAAGCATTGGCCATGCATAAATATGCTCAAAAATCCAATACCATGCATTGCTGCCTGCTGTTGCTGTCAAACTGTCTTCTGCAGGAATTTTGTGCCGACCGGCAGGAAAGAGTGCCGACCGGCACTGTATTGCTGGCCGATAGACTATTTTTCAGCCGGTGGCCACCACAAGCAGCCGGTGGTAGTTTCCTCCAGCCGGTGGCGCTCAGCAGAACACAAGGAAGGTTTCCTGGGACTTTGGTATTTTTTTGGAGAGACAGGGCAGTAAAAACAGAGGTGGCAGTGGCACGGTGTAGGCTTTTCCGGGCAAGTCGCAACGAGCATGCATCATTCGCGCATCCCGAGGCAGGGCTGAGGCCCCCTTTCTTTTATTTACTTGATTTAATTTTAGTAATTAGAATTTTGTAATAATTTATTCATTTATTCTTTGGACTGTATTATTCTTTTGGTCCCTCCGAGTGAGGGCGCATTTGTAATAAGTGTGTGTGAGTGGGTGTATGTCTTCCAACCCCCATTTCTTTCTACCCTTTTATTTATCTGCTTATGATGGTAGATTAGGGCACATCTAAATTAGCATACCTTATGCAATGCATGCGTGCATTCATGCATTTGTTTACATACATCGGGCTCGGTACATCATACAAACTGCATCGTACTTTCAATTCCAAATTGAATACGTGATAGTTGTTGCATTTCATGTGCCATGCTTAGGATAGCCGAGCCTGTCTAGATTACATTCCGTATGCGATGCATTAGTCACTTAACATAAACTAGGTCATGCATGTTTTGCTAACTGGTTTCTTGTTTTGGCACGGAGTACGATGTAAGTTTTATGCTTTAGCATGTCGCATGCGTGTGAATGTTAACATGACAGTATGTCTGCCATGCGGCTAGCTGCTTATGTGATATAACTGCTTGAATGCCTGTGGATGGAGGTTGAATTACCTAAATTGGGACAATGCATTAAAAACTGTGAGTTTTAAGCCCACTAGTTAGTGGCAAAACCATCTTTTCTAAAGCCCACTTGAGGGTGGCAAAACCTGCATTTTAGCCTACTTGCGAGTAGCAAACCGCTTTCAAAAAAAAAAAATGTAGTGTTTTGTTCCAACTTAGGCGATTTGGTCTATACTTGTTTGCTGTGCGCATAACATAGTAATTCTAGGCTAATAATTGGAATAAGAGCATGTAATGTTTTCAAAATCGGATATCACGGTTAGTAGAGGCTGGTCTTCGGACCGGGTGAAAGGGGGTGCTCATAGTTGACCTTCCCCGATCGTACCCAAGCTCCCGAGCCAAGACCACTTTGGTGATGACGGACACGTGGCCTTCGGCACCGAGTCAGGGTTTCCTAAATTTCCCATTTTAAAAAATATTTAGGTGGCGACTCTGTATCTGGCAAAGCAGTCCATGTTTGGCACTTCTTTTCAAAAATCAGTTTTTCTTCAAAACGATTTGCCAGAGTTGGACTCTTTGGTTCAAGATTAAGAACCGTGACATTTGAGTCCTTCGAACTGTAGTGACCCAATATCGAACCAGAACGGGGGGGAAGTCGCACCCTCTCCCCGGGATGCGTTCGGGGACGTCTACAACCACAACCCCCTGACCCCCCTTCCCTCAAGTCCCAATCCTCGGCGCCCTCTCCAGCAGCCCTTCCTACGGTGCCCCAAAACGACGTCGTTTTGGGGCCAAATTTCAATCAAAAAAAAAAAAAGACAAAGCTGGAGCAACCTAGAGAGGGAGAAAAAGAAAGAAAGGAGAAGAAGGAAAGGAGAGAAAAAGAGGAGAATGAGGAATAGTAGAGGATGAGGAGGAAGAAGAAAAAGAGTGATCAGAAATTCAGAGACCAAAATTTTTGATTTTCTCAATTTTCAGAGACCAAAATAAGAAACGTTAACTACAAATTTTCCCTTTCATTTGACTTGGTTTTCTCCACATCCAAACACAGTGAACGGAAATTCAAAAGAAGAGAGAGAAAGAGAGGGAGAGAGAGAGAGAGAGAGAGAATGGGACAAACCAGAAGATGTCTTTGTTATCAAACACTTCACATGAAACCTTTGTCCGCAACTACCACACACCAAAATCTCTCCCTCCGGCAGCGAAGGCGGGGCAACGTCGAGGGTTTCGCGATGAGAGGGCTGGAGGGGTTGGAAATTGGTACCGGGTTTGGGTAAATCTGCGAATACCATTGTTAAAGAGAAAAAAAGTTTTGATCCTCCTCCTCTCCTCTCCTTCTACCCTTTCTCTTTCCCCTTCTCGATCTTACCTTCTTTCTTCTTTTCCCTCTCTAGGTTGCTCTTGCTCTGTCTTTTTTTTTTTTTAAATTGAAATTTGGCCCCAAAACGATGTCATTTTGGGGCTCTGTAGGAAGGGCCGTTGGAGAGGGCGGCCGAGGATCCGGACTCCCCTTCCCTCTACCTTGACCAAACATAAAGGTTGTTCCCATTGGTCAAGCACGCTATTGACGTGATATGCCGGACTCACAGAATAACTTCTTGTCACTATATAGTCCCAATCAATTTACAAATTAAAAATAAAAAGATAAATAAAATAAAATATAAATATTATAATATAAAAGAATTGACAATTTTACTTTTCTATACTTTTCTATCTTTATGACTACCAAATTAATGATGAAAAAGGATTAAATATTATGTCAATTAAAATTAAAAAAAATTAATATAATTATGTTAAACTAATGAGATTTATTAGGATAAATTATAATTGTATTCCCTAAAGTTTAACACTTCTTTCGTTTAACTCCCTAAAATTTCAATTTTGTCAATTAAGTTTTTAAAGTATTAAATTCAAATCAATTTAGTTGTGAAGGCAATATAAATAAAACATAATCCCGAAGGTTATATAAAATTGTTATAAAATCCGAATTTTAATTTATTGTTAACTTGATTATCCTCTGCGCTTGTGTTATAGAATTGATATCAGAGTTTTGTTTCTTAGTTTTGCTATATGAGCATTAGATACATTGAAAAAGTTGAATAAGACAATTTAAATAATAGTATTACACTATTAATAATTGAGAGGGTAATTTATATGAAAATTGGGCCGAGTTGGATAATGGGCCGTTATGGGCCGCTATGCGAAGTGCTGAGTAATATGGCCGTAAAGTTACTTCGGTCTTGAAGGGGCCTTTGAAGTTAGGCCGGGCCCAAAGCCCAGAAGTTAGTCCGGTCCGAAGGAGGCCTACAGTTACTCCGGTCCCAAAGAGGTTAGCTCGGTCACCATACTAGAAGTTATACCGGTTATGGCGCAGTATGGTTAGCTCGGTCTAAAACCTTGCTAAAGGTTATCTCGGTTTAGACTTACCACGGTTTGTGCAGAAGGAACTGAGGTAAGAGCATTGAAGGAAGAACCGAACTAAAGATAGTTCGGTCTACTCTATGGCTCGGCGTGGCCATGATTACTTCGGTCGTATGGTAGTCCGGTCGTATTAAAACCATCTCACTTGGTTTAAGCAGTGAGGGGGGTGTTGAAGGATAAGCATTATCTTTCAGGAGTATGAATCCTAGGAGGACTCTACATGGAGGAGTAAGAGTCCTACTTAGATTGTGCCACACGGAACCTATAAAAGTTCACAAACATCACCTATGGAGAGGTAACGCAACTTTGATTCCCGAATATACAGAGCTTTTGTCTATTTGTCTAGTTTGCTGACTTAGGCATCGGAGAGGTTTCCGGCACACACCCGCCGGCTAGCTCACGTTTGTATTTTCAGGTAGTAAAGTGACGTCGTACGGAGGAGTGCAGGCTTGATCAACAGGATTATACGAGAAGGTTTATTTCTTTCCCGTACAATTGGCGCCGTCTGTGGGAACTCAGGCAAGAACAAAACCTCTTGATCAAGCTTTTCCTCTCTAGAATCAATGGCGCATAACGAAGATTTGCCACAGTTCGCCATCGACGGACAAACACCAGAAGGGGGTATGAGGCGCGAAGGCCTACCTTTTATCCCTTCTATGACGGACTTGGAGCCACAACGACAGAATCGCATGAGGGATACAAGGGGAATGAGGCGGACTAACAGCCCCCATCACTCTCGTTCGCAAAGTCCAGAGAGACAAAGGCGGAGGATTGATCCTCAAACTTTGGAGGATCGCATCAAGGAGCAGGACGAATTGATACGACGGATGGCGGCAGACATGGAGTCCATGAAACGCCAGATAAAGGGTAAAGGAGTGGTGACAGAAGAGGGGCACAAGGGCAAAATGCCCCCTCGCCACTCGGAAGATCATAGTAGACGTACCACACCGTCTCAAGCAGAGAATAGGAGCCTCAGGACAGGCGATACACAATCCAGGTCTTCCAGAACTCGTCACTCCAGGACTGAGAGGACGAGATCTGAGAGGTCATACACTGAAGGAAGCACCTATTGGCCTTCGCATACGCACCAAACAAGATCCAGACAGACGGAGTTGCCCAGATCATCCGACTTACGATCCATGCTTGAAGAAAAGGCACGATGGAAGGAGGCCGCCAAGGCACGAGATCCACACAGAATTCCTGCCTTACAGCGGTTGGCTCCTCGGACGCATGGAAGCGTCGAGGTTAGAATGCCAATACCGCGCCCTGCCTACGAACCGACGGACAAGGCATTAGCGAGGCTGCAGACCTCACCATTCGTTCCGGCGATTGAAAACGCGTCCCTACCATCAGGCTTCCTTCAGCCCAAATTCACTACATATGAGGGAAAAACGGACCCCTACTCACACTTGAGCCACTTTCGCCAGGTCATGGCTGTATACCGGTGAAACGAGGCTTTGATGTGCATCCTCTTCCCATCTAGCCTTGGCAACCTAGGCTTGACATGGTTCGAAAAACTTCCAGAAGGCAGCATAGCCTCCTGGGCGCAATTGGCGGAGGCATTCGTAACAAGATTCAGGACAAACACTAAAACCCCGGTGGAGATCGACCAACTACTCTCCATCGACTTGGGCGACCAAGAGACCCTAAAATCCTACAATAGTTGCTATTAGGGGACCTTCAACCAGATTGGGGATTGTCCCACCAATCTCACCATTGCACAGTACAAAAGAGGCCTTCCAGTCGGGAATAGACTAAGGGACTCAATCACCATGACACCGCCCCTCACCATAGAAGCCTTGATGGAAAGAGTGCATCAGCACATTAGGGTGGAGGAGGATGGCGCACGTGCCAAAACAAAATCTGGCACGACCACAGTACTAGAAAAGAAGGCCTCAGCAAAGGTCAATGCGGTAGATTGTCCGAGCAGAAACGAACGCGGCAGACGAGACAACGGAGAGGACCAGGATAAAAGATGGTTGAGAGTCCGCACTGCCATAACCACGGTATTCAAAAAACCGATCTACCGAATTCTAAGTGAAATACGAGATGAGCCTTTCGTCAGATGGCCAGCCAAGCTAGGGGAAGCTTAGAAGGACTATGACGAAAGATCACGGTGCACCTTCCACAAAGAAAAGGGGCACCGCACTGAAAATTGCACGCCATTAAGACAACACCTGGAGGAGTTGGTGGTAGCAGGTCACCTGGATAAATACATTAAAGGAGGGACGCAACCAGCCTCCCAGGACCACAATAACCCCAACAGGATGCCAATCGACGCCCCACCTCAAGGCGTGATCAATGTTATACATGGGGTCTTTGAACCTGAGCGTGTATGCGAGCTCAGAGGATCAATCAAAAAGGCTGAGCACTTAAGAGAGGTACTAAGTGCCCAGCCTACCACCAAGAAGGGGAAGACAGAGGCCACGAACGTCATGTCTTTTTCGGATAAAGACTTGGCAAGGATATATTGCCCTCACAATGATGCCCTGGTCGTCACCCTCCGAGTCAAGGATTTTGACGTCAAGCGGATTCTGATTGACCAGGGTAGTTCATGTGAAATAATGTACTATGAAACATTTAAACAATTGAAGTTACAAGATAAAGACTTGGCACCTGCCGTATCTCCCCTGATTGGATTCAACTCAATGCCAGAGTGGCCAATCGGCAAGATAATTCTTCTAGTTAGAGCAAGAAGTGTAACGAAACAAGTGGAGTTCTGGGTATTGAAAGTCCCTTCCACTTACAACATCATCTTGGGCAGAACATGGCTGCATGCCATGCGATCGGTGGCGTCATCCTACCACCAAGTAATGCGGTTCTCAAACGATGCCAGGGTAATTGAAGAGATCTATGGAGATCAAATTATGTCCAAACAATGCTTTGTCACGGTGAATGGCAGCCGCGCTGCCAAAGGATATGTTCATTCGGTGGAAGAACCTGAGAGTAATGAACTGTTCGCAGATGTCGGCAAAGCAGCTAATCAAAAAGCGGTGGAAGACTTGGTAGAGGTAAGAATAGATGAAAAGAACCCGGATAAGTTCTTTTTGCTCGGTTCGTCGTTGTCCAGCACTGAGAGATTAGAAGTCTTGGAATTTTTACCTCTAACATTGAAGTGTTCGCCTGGACACCATACGACATGCCAGGCATTGATCCTAACTTCATCTGTCACCAACTCAATGTCCACCCATCCGCCAGACCAATCATTCAGCGCACACGCAGATCGGCACTCCACCACGCCGAGATAGTGGCGGAAGAAGTAGGAAACCTGCTGGAGGCAGGAGCAATTAGAGAGGTACACTACCCAAGATGGATCTCCAATACAGTCGTAGTGCCAAAAAAGAACGGCAAGTGGCGTGTCTGCGTCGACTACAAAACAGTCAACAAAGCATGCCCAAAAGACAGCTTTCCTCTACCACGGATAGATCAACTGGTAGACCTAACGGCGGGGCACAACCGACTTAGCTTTCTGGATGCATACAGAGGCTACATCAAATCGCCATGCATGAACCAGACCAGGAGGAAACGTCCTTTACAACTCCAAGAGGACTATACTGTTACAAGGTCATGCCCTTTGGCCTAAAGAACGGAAGGGGCGACATTCCAACGGATGGTCACCAAGATGTTTGAACCATTGTTAGGCAGAACAATGGAGGCTTACATCGACGATATGGTGGTCAAGAGCAAGAATGAGAATGACCATCTCAAGGACCTAGGTGAAATGTTTGAGATCCTGAAGAAGCACAAGCTGCGCCTCAACGCGTCTAAGTGTGCATTCGGAGTAGGTTCTAGCAAATTCCTGGGTTTCCTAGTAACCAACCGGGGTATAGAGGCAGACCCCTCTCAGATTAAAGCAATTCAGGATCTGGAGAGACCAAACTCAGTAAAGGAAGTACAGCACCTCACAGGCATGGCGGCTGCGCTCAATCGGTTCATAAGTCGGTCGTCGGACAGACTACGACCATTCTTCTACGCTCTAAAAGCCAAGTTTGAGTGGGATGAAGAATGCAACCACACTCTGGAAAGCCTGAAAGAATACTTGTCTTCTCCACCACTGCTTGTCACCCCAATACCTGGAGAAGAACTCTTCCTGTACCTGGCAGTCTCTCAGCACGCAATTAGCGCAATGTTGGTCCGTGCGGAAGGAATCCAACGTCTGCCCATCTTTGATGTCAGCAAGACATTGCTGGGCGCCAAAACAAGGTACTTGCCACTAGAAAAACTGGCCTTGGTCTTGATGATGGCCTCAAGGAAGTTGACGCACTACTTTCACGCCCACACCATAGTCGTTCTCACAGCTTTCCCATTAAAAGCTTTGTTTAAAAGGGCGAACTTCTCTGGGCGAATTTTGAAATGGGCAGTCGAGTTGGGACAATATGACATCAAGTTCCAACCCAAAACCGCGATAAAGGCTCAAGCTTTGGCAGACTTTGTCGCAAAATTCACCCCAGGAAGTCATCATATCTGCCCAATCGACCTGACTAAAACAACCGAACTAGGGATAGAAGTTGACGTCGGAATAGTGCAACCCCTAGCATAGGATCGTCAGTCAGATCCCAAGGCAGACCAAAGTAAAGCAAGGAAGGAAGAAGCAAACCATGCTACACCAAGTCAAGACTTACCAACAAATAAAGACTTGGTACAATCAGAAAGCACGGGGTAGACAGCAAGCATAGACCTTGAAGAAAACACCAGCAACATGGAAGACTCCAAGGCGTCATCTGATCCCTCCACTTGCTGGAAGTTGTTCGTTGGGGAGATGTGAAAGCTCTTCATGGATGGAGCATCCAACCGGCATGGAGCAGGGCTTGGCATAGTCCTCATCTCTCCAGATGGCCTGGTAGTGGAGCAAGCAGTCAACCTTGGCTTCCCAGCATCAAACAACGAAGCGGAGTATGAAGCGCTTCTTGCAGGACTCAAATCAACATTCTACATGAAGGCCACCGAGCTAATGGTTTGCAGCGACTCACAGCTGGTGGTAAACCAAATTTCTGGCGACTACGAAGCAAAGGACGACAGGATAGCCAAATACCAAGAGTTGGTCAGAACAGAGATCAAGAAATTTGAAGTAGTCAGGATAGAACAAATCGGTAGGGAGGAAAACAGCAGAGCGGACGAACTAGCAGGCTTTGCCTCAATGGCAGATACTTCCATCCCTCATCCATTGCTGATCGACTACCTACCTAGACCAAGCATTGAAGACCCCGAAGCAGAAGAAGTATGTTGCGTGGAGCTAAGCCCTTCTTGGATGGATCCCATCATACTGTTCCTAAAAGATGGCACCTTACCAGAAGAAAAGAAAGAGGCCAACAGAATAAGAGCGAAGTCGTAGCGATTTTGGCTCTCCCCATCATTGGCATTATACAAAAAATCATTCTCAGGACCCTATCTAAAGTGTGTTCATCCCAGCAAAGTAGAAGCATTCTTGTTCGAGATACACGAGGGTGTATGCGGAAACCATCAAGGAGGAAGATCATTAGCATACAGGGCAATCTCGCAAGGATATTGGTGGCCATACATGCAAGCAGATTCAGAGAAGTATGTCAAAAAGTGCGAAAAGTGTCAAAAATTTGCACACCAAATACACCAACCTGCCAGAGAACTGCTACCATTAACAAGCCCATGGCTCTTTGCAATGTGGGGCTTGGACATAGTAGGGCCACTTCCAACAGCACCAGGCAACAGGAAGTTCTTTCTTGCAGCAACCGACTACTTCACAAAGTGGGTGGAAGCAGAAGCCTTGGCATCAATCAAGGAAAAAGATGTAAAGAAATTCGTCTAGCAGAACATCATCACTCGATTTGGCATACCAAAGGCCCTAATCTCTGACAACGGTACTCAATTCGACGGCAGAATTTTCAGAGGCTTTTGTGAAGAGTACAAGATAGAGTTCTACAATTCTACACAGGCATATCCCCAAGCAAATGGACAGGCAGAAGCATCAAACAAAGTAGTCTTGGATGGATTAAAGAAAAGGTTAGAGAAAGCAAAAGCCAAGTGGGCAGAAGAGCTCCCTCATGTTTTATGGGCTTACCGCACCACACTTCGGCGATCAACAAGAGAAACACCATTCTCCTTAGCCTATGGTATGGAGGCAGTAATCCCACTGGAAGTTGGCCTCTCCACAATTCGAAGTGAGAATTTTGATCCAGACTTGAATGGAGAAGCCATAGCATTAGAGCTCGACCTTGCAGAAGAAAGAAGAGAAAGAGCACTGGTTCACATTGCCTCATATCAACAAGAGTTATCCAGGAAATACAACAAGACAGTTCATCCAAGGCAATTCAAGGTCGGAGATTGGGTACTGCGCAAAGTGATGGGAAATACCCTGGTACCAGGAGATGGCAAGCTAGGGCCCAATTGGGAAGGTCCATATAAAGTGGTAGGATTAGCAGGCAAAGGGACATACCACTTAGAAGACGAGGACGACAAGGCAATTCCCAGGCCATGGAAAACTGGAAATCTCAAGTTATTTTATTTTTAGCTTTTTTCTTATTAAAGTTTGCGTAATTTCTCCCTTTCTCAATAAAACAAGTAGTTTTCTTTTCAGTTAGACGTTTTCTTCTGTAAAAGTTTGTTTTAGTAAATTAGTGAGTTAGGGGCATAAAAAACACAGTTGACCGGATTAAACCAACACCCTGTAGACACCCCATTTTTGACCGTCCTCAAGACTTGGACGTCACCGTTGGAACACTCGGTGATTATCCATACTTGTGTTCGTTTGGCGTTCCCGGAGTTCTCGGCTCGCGCGCCTTGCCTCAGGACCTCCGAACTCGACCGTTTTGTGTCTGGTTTTGCACCAAACACTTGTGTCTTGCCTTGGAAGGGCAGGCGATGCTTTGTGAGGCATTCCCACACACCACCGGCTGTGGCTAGAGGCCACCGGCTAGCTGGTGTTGCTATCGGCACTTTATTGTGCCGACCGGCACTCTTTTGTGCCGACCGGCACTAAGTTTGCCAAAATGGCACTCTTTGCCGGCCGGGCACTGTTCAGCTACTTTATGAGATATTTTCTCACAGCTGTTCAGCCTTTTGCTCCCCTCCATACACGTGTATGGAGGGATGAGCTTGCTTGGTGGCTAAGCTTGTAAGCTTTTTGCCTATAAGAGAGAAGGCTCCTCCCTTTGCTCAAGGGTTACAAAATCCAAGAGCTTTAGACATTGTTAGAGAGTTAGAGCTCTGGTTTTTTTTTAGGGTTAGAATAGATATACTTACTATCTCTCTCTTTCTCTTTGTAATCTAGGTGTTTTGTGCCTTACTATTGTACTAAAACACCTAGTGTTCCACCTTTCTCTTGGTTCTGAGGTTCCAAAGGTTGGTTCTTGCTGTTTTTGGTTGATTTGAAGCTCAAAGAGGCCATCACTCCATCTTTGTTGAAGAAGGCTACAAGGGTGAGATACTAAATCCCTTTTTCCCATTTTTGCACCTTGTTTTTACCTAGTTTAAAACAGTTTTTGTGCTTAGTGATTAACACATAAAATCTCTGTTTTTAAGCCTTCTTTATTGTTCATTAAGAGTGTTTAGTGGTTTGGGTGAGTTTGACCACCCTTAGGCCTTGAAAAGGTCACTTTTTGTGCTATTTTGTGAGAGATCCGAGATTTTGGTGATAGGATCTCTTCACCACTGAAATCTTGAGGGATTTCAGTGGTGAAGAGCATGCCTTGAAGTCTCAAGAAGGAGAGGGTCACCCCCTCTCCTTGATGTCCTTGAAAAGGGCAAATTTTGCTTCCTTATGGAGCTTCATGCTTGAGTGTGTGTTGAGCATGTTTGACTTGTTTTTCATGCTTATATTGCCATGTTATAACATGATTTCAAGTTGGTTTTGGCCTCTTATACATACTTAGTATAGTTGCCTTGTAATGCCTCTTATTGCCTTAACATGTCTAGGAAGTGTGCCCCTATTTCTAGCATGTTTTAGACTCGTGTTTGTGAAGCTTGTATACTTATTTTGCCATGGTTTAGCTCTGTCCATAGTCATTTTGGTCGATCATGACTCATATCTTATAGCTCCTTTGTATTTGGCTTGTTAGCCTTAAGAGCATAAGAGTGTAGCATGCTTTGCTTGCTCTATTTTGGTGGTTTGGAAACCCCTAGCATGCCATTTCAGACCTCATAATATGCTTGTATGCTTGCCTTAGTGGCCTTGTTAATGCTTTAGGAGCATGTGTCGTATGCCCTTTGTTTTGGCTTCAATGCATGCCTTCGATTTAATGACTCTTAGATGCCATCTAAGTAGCCATTTAGCTTTGTTTTGACATGCTAGAAACCTGTTTTAGGTTGATTAGTGCATGCCATGTATGTTCGTACTAGGTGTGTTTCAATGCCTCATTGGCTTGCCTTAAGCTTTAGGCCATTTGCATGCTTTATTGGCATACTTTGTTGCATGATTTGGCATCATGTTTGACATGAATCTTAGAGCTTTCAATGCGTGCTAGTTGCCTATGTTTGTGCCTCTTAGATGTGTTCAAGAGTTGCCATGATCATGCCTTGGATTTGGACCATAGCACTTGCATGTGTGTGTGTGTTTAGTCTCCATTTCTAGGCATTTTGGCCACTGTTTTGAGCCTTGTTAGAGCTGCCCAATTCATGTGTAAGTCCATCTCATTGCTTAGTTTGCATACTTGCCTTGTACGCCTACTTGTATGCTTACATAAGTGCCTCGCATTGTCCATATGGCATAGTAGATAACATGCTTAGGGCCTTGTTGCATTGGCATGCATGTTGGGCCTCTTGAAGTGAAGTATGATGGAGGTTTGGCACCTTTATTTGCTTGTTTGCATTGCATGCATTTGACATTGAAGTTGCATTCTTGGTCCTTTGGGCCATCACGCATAGAAATGCGCGATTGGTGGTCCGAGGATCGAGGCACATGCCCCATTGAGCCATCAACATGATGTGGGATGTGTTTGGTGCATACATGCTTTGAATTGCCTTGCTATGCATAGCTTGTCCTCTGCTGCTGTGAGTTGCAGGATCTGCAGAACATTTTGTGCCGGCCGGCACTTTTTAATGCCGACCGGCAGTGTTTTCCCAGCCGATGGAACAATTCAGTGCCGGTGGCCACATCCTTCAGCCGGTGGTATTCTACCCCAGCCGGTGGTGATCTTCAGTGCCCAAGGAAGTATTCCTGAAGTTTTGGTAGTCTTCAAAAGAGGAAAGCAGGGAAAACAGAGGCAATCATGCATGGCAGTGCGATTCCGAGCCAGTCCCGAGCGCGTGCTGCATTTGGCCCTCATCCCGAGGCGATTTACCGTTTAATTAGATTAATTATTTTATTTAATTAATTTAATTGGTTTGTAATATTTAATTAGCTTGCGTGGTTAATTATTTATTCAATTCTGTATTTATTCGGTCCCTCCGAGCGAGGGCAAATATGTAATAAGTGTGTGTGAGTGGGTGTATGTCTTCCAACCCCCATTTCTTTCTCCCTTTTATTTACCTGCTTTGATGGTAGATTAGGGCACATTTAAATTAGCATACCTTATGCTACGCATGCGTGCATTCATGCATTTGTTTACATGCATCGGGCTCGGTACATCATACAAACTGCATTGCAATTTTCAATTCCAAATTGAATACATGCTACTCGCGCATTTCACATGTCATGTTTAGGGTTAGCCGAGCCTACTCTAGATTGCATCTACGCTTGTGTTGCATTAGCCACCTAACATGAACTAGGTCATGCATGTTTGCTAACCGGGTTTCTGTTTTTGGCACGGAGTACGATGTAAGTATTTATGCTTTAGCATATCGCATGCGTGTGAATGTTAACATGACAGTATGCTTGCCATGCGGCTAATTGCTTACATGTGTTAAACTGTTTGAATGCCTGTGGGTGGAGGTTGGATTGCCTGAGTTGGAACAACTCGTTGAAATCCGTATTTTAGCCTACTTGCGAGTAGCAAAAGAAAACAACACGTTTTTCGAGACGAAACGGATATGCAATGCTTGTTTCCAAATTAGGCAATCTAGTCTATACTTGTTTGCTGTGCGCATAACATAGTAATTCTAGGCTAATAATTGGAATAAGGATGCATAAAGTTTTCAAAAACGGATATCATGGTTAGTAGAGGCCGGTCTTCGGACCGGGCGAAAGGGGGTGCTCATAGCTGACCTTCCCCGATCGTACCCAAGCTCCCGAGCCAAGCCACTTTGGTGATGACGGACATGTGGCCTTCGGCACCGAGTCAGGGTTTCCTAAATTCCCCATTTTAAAATATTTAGGTGGCGACTCTGTAATCTGGCAAAGCAGTCCATGTTTGGCACTACTTTTCAAAAAATCTGTTTTCTCAAACGATTTGCCGGATTTGGACTCTTTGGTTCAGATTTAGAACCGCAACAAAATCGAGTCCGAACTGTAGAGTGAAGCCCACGGGCGCGTCTACAGTTTCTGGCGACTCTGTTGGGGAGTTTAGAGAGCTTGACTCGAACTCGTGATATCCTGTTTTGATTTCATTTATGTGTTTCTTTGCATTGCATGTGCATTGGTGCGCCTAGGACACCGTGTTGGCCATCTGCTATTCCTGAGCGGTTTGCCGGAGGCTTGTCTTGTCAAGGCATGACCATAAGGCTGACCGGTTGCGGGCTCTGCCAGTATGGGAACACAAACCCTGGTTTTACCGGGGCACCCTTTTCGACCATTCGACCTAGTGCATATTCGGAATCCATAGTGACCATTCCAAACTAGGACAGGTTGCTTACCCGATGCTAAGTTGTCTGAAACCGCTGTGTGCGTAGTGAAACCCTAGTTCCTGACAAAATAGGACAGGGAAACCCTCCCCCAATATAGGGGTGTTTTGGTTCTCATTTATTTGCTATGTGCTTTAGAGTGTAACTCTGCAGGGAACGTACATATCAGTTTGCGAGTTTGGGTACCCGGCCCGAGGGCACCAGTATCAGTATTGTTGAGAATTAGCCGTGTCTGCGGGTATCAGTTCAGTTTTGATAATGACTCCGGGGAATAGTGTTCAGTAGTAGAGCGCAGTTGTCCGGCTACGCCCGTGTTTGATCTGTTTGGGGCTGAAATACTGTTTGTTTTCCGTTTCAAGGTTCAGAGATTCAGTGAGTTGACCCAGAACAGTTAGCGTCTCCCCCTTTGCTGAGGCAGGACTGAACATGATGCAGAACTCTGAAGAGATTGTGGTCATGACGGCCGCGTTGAGTCAGGAAACCATCCCACAGAATGATGCTACTGTTGATATGACGCATCCGCCCAGGTCGCCCGCTGCACACCCAATCTGGACCCCCCAGTTCTATCAGGCTCGCGAGCCCACTACATTCGAGTTAATGGGGATGATAGGTGATCTTCAGAGGTCCGTGGCGGATCTCGCTTACGGAATGTCAGCCTTGCCACCGGTTGCACCGTATGCCGGAAATTTCGAACCCCAAGAACCCCCGCTACTGGGGCGAATTGTGATTGAGCTTAATCAGCCAGAGATGGCCTCCACATACAACAGTGATGCACCGATATCCACCCAAACCCTCAACCCGGCTGAGGCCAGAGGTAAAGACAAAGTGAAGGCAGATGCCGATCCCATCGAACAACTGCTGTGGGCAGTAGAGGCTTTGAAAGCCGGGGGAATGAACAAGCAACAGATATCCGCAGTTACGACAAAAGCTGTGGAGGATGCTTTCCCCACTCCGCCTGAGGGCAGTTTCAGTCAATCAGAAAATCGGGACAGGCCCCGTCATGCCAAGGTAGCTTCTCCCATTCCCAATCCTGCACCAGGGAAGAGTCAGAAACTCAAAGCCGCACCCGCTGACCCGTTCGCTAGTTCATCTAGCAAGAGTGCTCAGGCCCCAAAATACCTGCCCCGGGGGCGCAGGGCCTTCCATCCTCTCTACATGCCTTTGTCTAGGGCACTTCTGATCTTGGCCAAAAAGGGGCATCTTACACCCCTCGATCCTAGGCCGCTCCCCAAACCCCTTCCAGCAGGCCATGATGCCACTCAGTACTGTGCGTACCATCAGCAGACCGGTCACAGTACCGACAATTGCTTCCGCCTTCGTCATGAGGTGCAGGATTTGATCGATAACAAGGTTATCCTCCCGCCTACCTCGGCCAAATCAGTCACTACAGAGTTCTTGGAATATGAGGACACAGATATCGAGGACACAGATACCGCGAGTATGTGATCAGAAGGTGAACCGCCTGCGGGCAGTAGTAGGAACATTTTTTGGATGCAGCGTTTGGCACGCATTTTTGAGCATCGACCAATACTAGTTTTGTAAATTCTGACTTGAGTATCGGGTCATTCTTTTGTGTTGTCTTGAGCCTGTCTCATTGTTTGGAGACAGTCCTTTTGCTTAAGGGTCTGTCTAATTGTAATGAGTCAATCCCTCTTGTATAGAATACCGGGTGATTTCGGGGTTGTTGCCTCAAACACCGTTCTGTTTTGTACTTAGTTGTTTTTCCTTTTGAATCTGTCTCAGTTAAGGAGCCGGTTGCAATCAGGGTTTTGGAATGAAACAGCTGCGGTTACTCTGTTTTTATGCTTGCTTTGTGAGAGGAACGATAGTACCTTCTACCTACTCTCTTGTGCCTTGAAGTCATTGTAATGACCTGAGTTTTTCAAAACCTTTCGAACATTGCGGTGAAAACAAAGAGGAATGAATTCCTCGGGATTTGTAAAACTTTGATCAACTGAGAGAAAAAGAGGCGTGCTAAGCTTTTAATGAATGAAATCATGCTTGTTAGTGTGAGTACTGAGAAGGACCCTGGCTTGATCCAGACTGGTTCCACACTGTCTTCAGCGCGAGCGATGTGTCGTTTTCTTTAAAAACTTTCAAAAACAAAATATTTTGCGCAGTCCTGTGAATACCTGTGTGGAATCGCTCTTGAGATTGTGCAGCCCAGGATCGCTCTCAGCCTCAAGGTTCAACCTATCTGTTCCGAACCTGGAATCCGTTCAGGATATTCGAGCAGTCAAACGCCTGTGGGGCCCCGTTTGAAGCAGCCCTCGAGCAAGAGGCACCAAAGTCAGATCAAGAAGATCAGACCTCATCAGAAGAAGCTTGCAAAGCTAGATCAGAAGCCCCCCCTCAAACTAGGGGCAAAGATGTCAGATGTGCCCGAAGAGCCGAAGATGAGTTCTCTTGCGAATCAACAACCACTCTCCCGGATACGGATGGCATCAAAACCCTAAAACCATTTGGCATGGACTTGCTACACTTTTACCCTTTGAGAGGCTCGCTGGGTCGAAAACCCGGAAGGGCGACCCAGGCAAAAGTTAGAGCAAGCAAAAAATACATACAAAAAAAAAAAAACAGAAAAAAAAAAGAACAAAGGAAGAAGAGAAAGAAAAGAAAAGAAAAAGAAGCTCGCAAGGTCGAAAACCCGCATCGGGCGCCTTGGCAAAAGTTAGAGCCTAAAAGAAAAAAAAAAGAGGAAAAAATGAAAAAGAAAGAAAAGAAAGAAGAATAAAGCTCGCAAGGTCGAAAACCTGCAACAGGCACCTTGGCAAAAGTGAGAGCCTAAAAATAGTGAAGGTTAAAATACCCGAGTGTACCTTGACCGGAACTACGTAAGGCTTGATTCCCATGTCTGGGATACGTAGGCAACTTCATCCTGAAGTCCAGCCCCAACGCTTCCATAGCGTTTCAGTCCATGTCACGGTTTTGATCATTTATGCCTCCTCCGAATCTGATATTTCGATTGTAACAATCTGGAACTCCGTGAGTAACTTCCTCTCGAAGTCCAACCATCAACACCTTCCAGGTGACTGTGTCCATATATTGATTCAGACCGTCTTCGTCTCCTCCGTGTCCGAGGATCCGATCATCATCAACGAGGACTGGTTTACAGCATGCTGCGGCCTCATCTAAACAAGGGGCAACTTTCCGTTGCCATGTATTGCCACATGTTGCCCTAAGTTGTCGCCCAAACTAGGGGCAACTTTCCGTTGCCTTGCCCCTCCTTTAAGCAAGGGGCAATTCTCCATTGCCTCCGATCCGAGTTTGCGCATCTCGAGGGTAAGTTCCGTGCTTGTCCAGCACTGACTGTTTGCAAAAATAGTTTTTGAAAATTTTTACTGAGGTTGACTGTTTTCGAAAAAACTATTTCATTTTCAATTGGGCCATGTTTGGACCCAAAAAGGAAAATTTTCAGTGCTCACAGCCTGACTTGCATGATTTCAAATCAAAAATCGAACAAGCGCGCTAATCTGATGTTCATTTTGATCGAAACTGTTTTAGAAAGAAAACAAAAAATGGTCAAAGTGACGAACTAGGGGCACAGTTGAGTCAGGTCTTCTGTCCTTCCCCTGCCAACACACTTGCCCGAGAGGCACCCTATCTACCAGAAGAAGTGGCTGTGAGCTAACTGTATCGGGCGTGAACCCGTAACCTCTCACTTATCCATCAACCACTCTGGGGAGGGATGAAAAATGAGAGAATAAAGAATAGAGAGGTGTAAGTTGAGAGAAAAAGTGAGCAAAAAGGGTTTTGTGAGAAAAACCGAGCTCGAGGGCCGAGTGGCGTGAGGATCACACAAATCAGAGAGGGTGGGAAACCTGCCCGGAAGGATTGGCTCCTCAAGATCTTTTGTTTTCAAACACGTCCGTGTCGTGTCTTTTGATTTGTCGGTCTTGCTTTCGGCTTCGAGTCTTTTCCGAGCGTGTCTCGTTGTGTCAGGTTGTGTGCCTTTGTTCCTTTGTTTAAGTCTGTCTCGCCGTGTCCTGTGGTAGGCTCGATACCCTGGTCGTGAAACTCTTTCTCAAAATCATTTGTGCTCTGAATGTTGTGCCATTCTCTACATCCGTGCAAAGCAAGAGAAGGAAAGGGAAAATTTGGGACATCCGAGTGTGTTTCAACCGCAACCGTGTCAGTTTTGTGATCTGTCTCATCAGATTGGGGCTATCTGTTCAGAGTTTGCTGTGTGCAGAATGAATCAAATATTGAACCGAATATTGAGTTATGGGCTAAATGCATATCAATCCCCAACAGATTAGTCCTCAGCAGAGTATGGGCTGTATGTTCGGATTGAACAGTGGTTCGTATGTGCTGTTTTGCTGTTTAGTTGGTTGATTATTTGATTATTACAGTGCCAGTGTTCGATTGTCAGACAACAGATCAATATCATTTACATTTGAGGTGTAATATGATGCAATGCAGTGCGAAGTATGAAGTATGCAGATATATACAAATGTGACACTTTTTCAGACAAAAAGTTTGTTTCATTTCATATCATCTTTTTTTTTTTGAATACATAGTTTGAGAAAAGCAAAAACCTGCCTGCGGCAGTACATAGTACTCTATCTACCAAAAAGAGGAAAGTACAAGAAAAGAAATAAAGAAAAGAAGCAGCAAAATCATCATCATCAGCAGCCAGCAGCAGGCCTCATGCCTAAGGATCAGTCCTCGCCCTCTTCCTAGGCAAAAGCGCAAAAGCATCGTCGGAGCCGTCACTATCGGAGCCCGAGCCCGAGCTGTCCCCGGCCTCCCCCGCAAATGACTCTGTCCCCGCCTCCGACTCACCATCTCCCGGAACTGGAGCTCGTGAGCTGCTCCCCACGTGACCACGTCCCCCTCTAGTACGAGGGAATATCCTGCCATCCCGGGTAGAGAGGGGAGGCCCAACTGGAGCAGCGCCACCCACTGGCGGAATCGGAAAGGGAGGCTGAAAATACGAAGAACAAACACATCAGAAAACTGTGAGCAGTTTATCAGTATAGAATGCAGTGTATGAGTACAGTGTGTGAATGCCGTGAGCAGTTTATCAGTATAGAATGCAGTGTATGAGTACAGTGTGTGAATGCCGTGAGCAGTTTATCAGTATAGAATGCAGTGTATGAGTACAGTGTGTGAATGCTGTGAGCAGTTTATCAGTATAGAATGCAGTGTATGAGTACAGTGTGTGAATGCCGTGAGCAGTTTATCAGTACAGAATGCAGTGTATGAGTACAGGGTGTGAATGCTGTAAACAGTGAATCAGTGCCAGGCGTAGTGTATGAGCACAATGTATGAAAGCCGTGAGCAGTTTATCAGATTTTTGTGCAGTATAGCAGACGGTGCGAAACAGAGTATGATTTGAGACTGTGGTCAGTAGAACATACCGGCAGGCCGTAAACGGCCAAAGCGTCGAGAGTCCGCTGCAGCATCCCCATCAGGGAGGCATTCAGCTCCACAGACTGACGGGTATACTCGGAGGAAGCCTGCAGAAGTATTAAATACATCAGTATTCTGTGGGATATCTGAATGAACTGAAATGAAATAACAATGCAAGATGCAGAAATAAAGCAGTACATACCGGAGGCAAGTCAGAATACCAGCCAACTCATGACCAGCCGGGGGAGGAGCAAAAGGGATCTGGTAGGTCTCCCCACTCTGCCCCCTGTATGTCAGCATGGTAGGCAGAGCGGGCCAGCCCGTCCCTCGTCCCCTCTGCACTCCCCTCCTGCCGCGAGCTCGAGCCCTCTGTGACGACCCCACTCCTGCTCCTGCCTCTGCCCGGGCCGCGGGCGCCGCAGGTCTCGCTGGATCAGCCCGGGAGCCCCTGCTCAAAGGCCGCATCAAGAAGGTCCGGACGTACTCTGAGTAGTCGCCCTCGCCCCTGTAGCCATCCCCGTCCCAGCCAAGGGTGTAGTCCTCCATCTGCTGCAGAGAAAACCTCTCGGTGTCCCTCATGTGCTCGGGAGGGTGAACCGGGACTATCTGCTCTGGCAACCCGAGGGTCTGGCGCAGAAAACGCTCCCCCAGGTACCAAGCCCGACAGACCGGGCCCTCCAGCAAAATCCGGTAGCGCGAGGTCTCGATCGCGCCGGCATACCGATCTCGTACCACCGCTGGTAGTGGAGCCCACGGCTGCCAGGTGACCTGAAATGAAATACAGTTGATTACCTACTGATATAGAAATGTACGTTTGAAAGCGAAGCTTAAACGGACTGCAAGTAAAACATACCTCGGTAGGGGTGATGGTGTCGAAAAAACGGCGGAAGAAGCTAAAAGTGTCCCGGGGCCTCCGGACGCATCGCCCGTCGTAACGGCGAGAGAAGGGGACGACCAGAGAAGTCTCCGCCTCCGGTACTAGCTCTAGTCTGGGGAAGTAGGCGTACACCCACAGCTGCAAAACAGACGTCAGTATGACCATCAGATCAATTAGGATGCAGAATAAAGCAGAAATAACGAAGCCGTGTGTTGTGCAGTGTAAAGCAGAGTGTGTGTGTGCCGTGTGTACAGTATACAGTCAGTGTAAACCAGAGTATGTGTGTGCCGTGTGTACAATATACAGACTACAGTGTGTGCAGTGTGCAGAATACAGAAAGTATAGTGCAGAAATGTAAAGCAGAGGAGAAGACGTACCTCCCAGGCTCGCCAGTAGCCTCCTAGCAGCTGTCCACTGCCACGAGAAACGGAGCTCATGTAGCCATAAAGGGTGGCCAGACCCGCGCCACCCCAGTCATACTGCACAATCCGTCGGACGTCCACCAGTGCGCTGAGAAGACAGAGAGGCACGGTGTTCGCCCGGTCGGCGAAGAGGGTGGTCCCTAGCAGAAACATCAAGAAGCCGCGGGCATACTGCTCTACGGCCGTCTCGGTCATCGGAGCCGCCGCCTCCAACGCAGGCTGCACCCTAAACTGCACCTCGAACCAGGAGTAGCGGATGAACCCTGGACGAGCAAGTGGTGGCGCCTCGCCAAGCAGGTAGACCTGAGCGGCGGTCCACTCGTCCATATCTGTATCGAAGGGGATCGGATCACCCCCCACCCCGATGCCGGTAAGCATCGAGAAGTCGTAAGGGGTCATCGTCATGTCCCCAGTCGCTGATAAGTGAAATGAATCGGTGGTGTCCCACCACCTCTCTGCCAGGGCGGCAAGAAGAGGTCTGCAAGCAGAGAGCCTGGAGAGTCCCCTGCAGAAGGTCCCAAAGCCGGCCCGATCTACAATGCGGCTAACGGCGTCAGGCAGCTCGGTGTACCAATCGCGAGCGGTGACGTTCCCATACCCGCGGAGAGTATGAGAGTCTCCCTGTAGTCAAGAAATTGCAAAGCCATATGAAGATATGCAGTTGGTACAAATCTAGTATGCGTACAGATTTTTAAAAAAAAAATTTTCAAACAGAGACCGGGTACCGGTGTGCTTACAGTAAACTACAAGTGCGTGATGCGTCAGTGTGTTTTAGATGCTCCAGTATAAACTTGGTGCATGTGTGCACATTTTTCAGGTTCAAGCAGATATCGGGTTTCAGCGTACCAGTGGGTGGGCTACGGCCTGTGATATGTCAGTGCTCCTATGAGGATCAGTGTAAATAGCATGTGTGCGCGTTTTTCAAAGTTCAAATAGAAGCCAGGTCTCGGTATGTTTTAGTGAACTACGACGTGTGATGTGTTCGCGTGCTGGTGTAGTTTTGTGCAGATCTAGCATGCGTGCGAGTGTTCAGATTCAAATAAGTACCGGGTGTCGGCGAATTGACAATGCAATGTGTGCCGTGTGTTTGGGTGATTCAGACTAGTGCAGTGTGTGTGCATGTGCGTCGGTCCTAAACAGATGTCGGTTGTGAGTTTGCCTACAATCAACTACAGTACAGTATATCAGAACTAAGCAGTTAATGGTTTCAGTTAGCTACGGCAGTTGACAGGAAATCCTACGTTGCAGAAAATAAAAGGCGAGGATGTTACCTCGGCGGCGCCAGAAGACAAGTGGGAGGCCGGCTCACGCAGCAAAAGCTCCGGGTCCAAAGCCCTGTCGAAGCCGCGGAAATGGCGAAGTCCATCGGGTGGTAGCACGTGGATGGCCGGGCGATAAGTCGCCGGATCGAATGGTCGCTCGCTCAGCGGGAGGAGCTCGACCCCGGGATCCATCTCGTGATCCGGGGGAGTCCCAACAGGAGGAACATCGTCTGCCATAGTGCTGGTGGCGAGAAAATGACCGGAAGACGAAAACCGGGTCGGAATACGAAAAGTCAACCGAAAAAGTCAACCCCGAGAGGGTCGGAAATGGCCGGGAAGGCCGGAAGATGAGAATACACGGAAATGTAGAGAATATCAAGGGGAACAAGTCCCGAAAAAGCGGAACTAGCAAAAAGTGCACCGAAACGAAGATTTGTTCGGTTGAAAATGTCCGAAACGCGAAGAATATCGCGAATCCGACGAGAAAATGGGTGTAAAACGCGAAGAAATCGATGAAACAAGAAGGAAACG
Organism: Camellia granthamiana; assembly: GCA_036172215.1. NCBI lineage: Eukaryota > Viridiplantae > Streptophyta > Magnoliopsida > Ericales > Theaceae > Camellia > Camellia granthamiana. Next base: position 41,307,310 of record CM069905.1, read on the forward strand.
AGCTCTAGAGAGGGAGAGAAAGTATTTTCGGCGGTTTAGAAATGAGAAGAACAGGGTTTCAAACCCTATTTTAAAACACCCGAGGTGAAATGGCAGTTCTGCCCCCGATCAGGCATTTTCTGCCGGTCGGCACTATTTTGTGCCGGTGGATGAGTTTAGGCAGCCGGTGGTAGCCGGTGGCCCTCCCACCCAGCCGGTGGTGTTCCCAAGGCCTTGTTTAGGCTAGAAGAGGGGTTTTGGGTCTTCATAGCTCAAGAAAGTGCAAGAAAGTGCATCCCCGATGCTCAACCGGCCTCTGTTTTGACTTCGGACCGTGTCTTCTGTGCGTGGCACTCAGATTCAAGCAAAGAATGTATCCTTTTGTATCGTTTTGTCTTTTATAAAATTCAAAAGTTGCCCTGTGCACATCGCACGCATCCATTACATTGTCCGGCGCATCGTATCGCGCCATCTTGCACGTCCCTTGCGGCTTGCACCGTTTTGCATCGTCATGTGGCATGCCTGTCACGTGCTTCATCTTGCATTCCATTTTGATCCACGTGAGGTGTACTACCTCGCGTGCTTCATTTTGCATTTCATTTTGATCCACGTGAGGTGTACTACCTCACGTGCTTCATTTTGCACTACATTTTGATCCACGTGAGGTGTACTACCTCGCGTGCTTCATTTTGCATTTTATTTTGATCCACGTGAGGTGTACTACCTCACGTGCTTCATTTTGCACTTCATTTTGATCCACGTGAGGTGTACTACCTCACGTGCTTCATTTTGCATTTCATTTTGATCCACGTGAGGTGTACTACCTCACGTGCTTCATTTTGCATTCCATTTTGATCCACGTGAGGTGTACTACCTCGCGTGCTTCATCCTGCATTTTGTTTTGCATTCTTGCATCTATGAGGTATGCATACCTCGTCTTGTATCTCGTTTTGCGCTTCTTTGCGCTGACCTGCGGGCCTCATTGTTTTATTCCACACAGCGGGTCCGGCGGGACCGAAAACACGCACGGTCCGGCGAGACCTTAAACACGCACCGTCTAGGAGACCTTAAATCCTCGGGGGGTGCAAGACCTTCGGTGCATTAAGATGCACCTCATTGCATTTTGCATGCATTTCATTCGCTCTATTTCGCGCATCGCGCCGTTTGGCGCACCCTCATTGCACTCCATTTTCCATCTTTTGAGACACGCACGTCTCGCCTGCCCCATTTGCACCCGCGTGCGTTACTCGTTTGCATCACATTCACTTAAGTGTTGCATAACAGTTACCCCGCTTGGTCTGGCGAGACCTTAAACACGTGCGGTCTAGGAGACCTTAAATCCTCGGGAGGCGCGAGGCCTTCGGTGCATTAAGACGCACCTCGTTGCGTCTAGCGTGCGCTTCATCGCACCATCTTGCACCCTTCATTGCATTTGGCATGCATTCCACAGCATTGTTTTGCGCATCTCATCGTTGCCCCCCGGGTTTAGCGAGACCTTAAACCCGTTTGACTGCATTGTCATGCATTTCATTGCAAGCATTGTCATGCATATTCTGCTCTCTAACAGTTGCCCCTCATTGCATTTGGCATGCATTTCATCGCGCTATTTTGCGCACCACACTTGCGTTGCCCCGAAACGAGAGTCCGGCGGGACCAAAAGTACGCTCGGTCTAGGAGACCTTAAATCCTTGGAGGGTGCAAAACCTTCGATACATCGGCATGCGTGCCCCATCCGCATTATCATGCATCGCATTGTAAATATTGCATTGTCATGTATCATTGTAGGTAGCGCATGTATCATGCATCATTTGCATTTCAAAAACCAAAAAGCAAAAACATCATGCATCATTTGCATTTTCAGACAAAAACAACATGCATTGTCATGCATACATTTTGCATTCCGGTCTAGGAGACCTTAAATCCTCTGAAGGTGCAATTCCTTTGGTGTTTGTCGTGCCCGAACGACTTCCGTGCTTGCGGTGAGTTCCTAGAAGACCGATGGGGACGGTGAAAACTAGAGTTTGAACGGCTTATGCCTGGAACGCAAAGGTTCGGAATTTCCGAGACTAAAGTCTGGTTTAAATACCCAGGGGGAGAACCCTCGGCTTGAACTCTGTATGGAAGCCCCATAGGTTGAGGCGGCGTGTTTACGCCTCGATTCTGGATACTGAACCAACCTAGTATATCGCCCTGCTGGTAAGATAGGGAAAACGGCTATCATGGTCATTGCATCATCTGCATTGTCATGCATTCCATCCATTCCATTGTAGATAGCGCATTATAGGTTGCATGCATTTCACTGCATCACCTTCCATCCATGGCTTGCGCCTTTCCTTGTCGAGCTTGGTCTGGTATGTGTCCCTACTTTTCACGTCAAAACATAGTTCTGTGTGCGCTCGCGCCGTGATGGCTTCGACACCTTTTCTATGTTAGACGCGGCTTGTACGCGTACATGCCTTTCCTAGGCAAGATTTGGTTTGGCTTGCGTGCCACATCCATTGTATCCATTCCATTGCATGCATTCCGTTGCATCACCTTCCATCTATGGCTTGCGCCTTTCCTTGTTGAGCTTGGTCTGGTATGTGCTCATACTTTTCACGTCTATACACTCATAGTTCTGCGTGTGCTCGCGCCTTGAGGGCTTCGACACCTTTTCTATGTTAGACATGACTTGTACGTGTACATGCCCTTCCTAGGCAAGATTTGGTTTGGCCCGCGTGTCATATCCATTGTATCATTTATCCTTTTTTATTATTACATTGTAGTGTAATTGTTGCATCCGGCGTTAGGATCATCATTCTTTCCCCAGCGGGTCGTCACCCCACTTATGTCATTCCACCCAATACTTGTTCTTGTGTCTGTCTACATTACTCATAGTTCTGCGTGCGCTCGCGCCTTGAGGGCTTCGACACCTTTTCTATGGTAGACAGACTTGTTACCTCCATCAATCTATTTGACATTTGTGTGGTTTCGAATCGCTCATGAATGAATCATGATCCATTTGCCTTGCATGTAGTTTGCATATAGTTTCAATTGTATTGCATTTTCGTTTGCATCATTCATACATAGTTTTGTATATATTGCATAGCATCCATCAGTCGCATTGCATATGTCATGCATGTTGCTAATCATATTGTACCTGTTAAGTTTGCTTTCTTTTCAGGCACGATATTGTATGTACGGTTCATTTACCGCTGGTGGAACCAGGCGAGCCGCACAGGTATTGTATCTCCCGAGTGAGACGTTTTGAGAATTTCATAATTCTCTTACAGCCCTTCTGCATTGTAGTGTAGACTGTTGCATGTTAGCTTATAACTGTTGCATGCGTGCTTCATTACAGCTTTCTTTGCATGATCATAAGTTATGCCCGGCTTCTTGCATTTTCAGTTGCATTTTGCCCCTGCCTTCGAGCGCATACCTTGCTTTGTCTTGCATGTTTGTCCAAGTCTTCGGCCTTGTCAAAAATGGGTCGTCTCTGGGCTTTGACATTCACTCCCGTCATTGTTATGACTTTCGAGTTCTGTCAAAGAGGGGCAACTGTAGACACCCCATTTTTGACCGTCCTCAAGACTTGGACGTCACCGTTGGAACACTCGGTGATTATCCATACTTGTGTTCGTTTGGCGTTCCCGGAGTTCTCGGCTCGCACGCCTTGCCTCAGGACCTCCGAACTCGACCGTTTTGTGTCTGGTTTTGCACCAAACACTTGTGTCTTGCCTTGGAAGGGCAGGGGATGCTTTGTGAGGCATTCCCACACACCACCGGCTGTGGCTAGAGGCCACCGGCTAGCTGGTGTTGCTATCGGCACTTTATTGTGCCGACCGGCACTCTTTTGTGCCGATCGGCACTAAGTTTGCCAAAATGGCACTCTTTGCCGGCCGGGCACTGTTCAGCTGCTTTATGAGATATTTTCTCACAGCTGTTCAGCCTTTTGCTCCCCTCCATACACGTGTATGGAGGGATGAGCTTGCTTGGTGGCTAAGCTTGTAAGCTTTTTGCCTATAAGAGAGAAGGCTCCTCCCTTTGCTCAAGGGTTACAAAATCCAAGAGCTTTAGACATTGTTAGAGAGTTAGAGCTCTGGTTTTTTTTTTAGGGTTAGAATAGATATACTTACTATCTCTCTCTTTCTCTTTGTAATCTAGGTGTTTTGTGCCTTACTATTGTACTAAA